>CP106722.1:153133997-153385845 GCA_025506655.1 Gossypium rotundifolium
CTCGTGCCATGGCCGTGTGCAATTTTGCCACATTCTTCCAATTTACCCATGGTCCGAGGCACGCCCGTGTGCCCCAACAGTGTGGCATTATAGGCCATTTTGCAAGGCCACAATGCCACCCATAAGGGTCCAACCTACAAGCCATACAACCAAAACATCTCATGCTCATATTATCACCATAAACATACCAATATTGTCATTCAACTCATGCATTCAATTTCAACTCTATTCATTCTAAATGCAATACCAATACTTATTATATCACAAGCATAATTCATTCCCAATTTCACTAACCCCTATTAGCATCTATCAACACAAAATTACCACTTGATAGCAATTTATCAATCCACAAATCATGCCAAAAGATGCATCACACATATCACATTCATTCATGCCAAACCTATCACATATCTAGCCACATCTCATGGCTAATTACAAACCTCAAACTTGATTCAATTTACTAGCCTATACATGCCATATTCTAGCTATATACATCTTTCCAAAATTACCAAAATAGAATGCCGATAGTGTGATTGAGAAGCTGACGATCCCGGATCTGAGCTAGCTTTACTGACACTGCAAAGCAGAGAACAAATCACACAGTAAGCTTTCCACAGCTTAGTAAGTTCGTAATATAATACATATTACTCAATACTACAACATCAATATGTGTAAATATAATACCATCACATAGATAAAGGCACATCTAGTCACATTATCAATCTCAACCACATACCCAATTAGCTATACATTCAACTCTTAAATCTATCATCATCCACATAGGTTCAAACGTACCTTGTTCAACACATAGTTGCTTATCATTTATACTACTCAATTGGTCGATATTACCTCTCATTCAACCCTGGCTAATCCTTTGATTTATTCGCACACTTAGTGCCAATTTTACAATTGAAACATAATCATCACCGCACACTTAGTGCCAATAAATTAAACCGAACTTATATCGGTATCGCACACACAGTACCAAGTCGATAAGCCGAAGCTTCTATCTTTTCGCACACACAGTGCTAATCATCTCTTTCTCGTTTCCAACTTCACACACTTAGTGCCCGTTTATCTCAATTCAGCACATAGCATTTCAAAACTCATAGATACATATACATCCATTCAATTTATATCACATAGACATAGTTTACAACTAGTATTATATCCGAAATTACCTCGGACGTTGAACTATAGATACGGGCGATTAATCGAGCACTTTATCTTTGACTCGATCTCGATCTGAACCTCTCCTCTCTTGGTCTATACACCTTCAAATTCAATCCATTCAATCATCAATTCATTCATTTTAATCCAAACACACATATTTAGGGCATTTTACAAAATAGCCCTCACATTTTCACATTTTGACACTTTAGTCCCTATCTCACAAAATCATCAAATACTCAAAATTTCAATATACATGTGCTTAGCCAAATTCTCCCCATGCTTATACAAGCCCTCACATTTCATTTATTTCACATTTTAGTCCTCCAATTTCCCATTTTCACAATTTAGCTCAAATTACTCAATTTCACCAAGATTTCAAATACAAACTATGTTCATCTAACTCATATCTTTCATTTAACACCAAAAATCATCACAAAGCTCAATATAGTATCAATGGCATCTCATACAAATATCATCAATACTCAAAATTCAAGCATGGGTTTTGTAGAGCATAAAGCAACGATTACGTAAAACGTAAAAATTATCAAAATCAAACGAAACACATACCGATTGAGATATGAATGTGCCAAAATTAAAGGAGCTTCAAACCTCATTTTTCTTTCTCAAATTAGGTGGAAGATGAACACTATAGCCACCAATTTCTTGTTTATTTAATTTTATTACACATTAATACACCATTTACCATTTTGCCATTTTTATTATAACATATTATAATACATTTTAGTTGGTTAAAATGTCTATCTACCATCCACTAAGTGTAAAATGGTTTAATTGCATCATAAAGCCTCTATATTTAAAAGACAACAACATTTAGATACTTATAAATCAGCACATAGCTTTTACAATTTACTTAATTAAGTCCTTTCTCTTAATCCGATACAAGAAACGATCAAATCATCACACAAAATTTTCACATGCACCATGTTGCATACTATTCACACAGAAAATAATATTAAATTATTATTTTGACCTCAGATTTGTGGTCTCGAAACCACTATTCCGACTAAGGTCTAAACCAGGCTGTTACAACTCTCCCCCCTTAGGGATTTTCGTCCCCGAAAATCTTACCAGTGAATAGTTGTGGATGTTGCTCTCTCATAACGTTCTCAGGCTCCCATGTAGCCTCTTCAATTTCGTGTTTGTGCCATAATACTTTGACTAGAGAAATTTTCTTATTTCTCAACTCTTTAGTCTCTCGTGCCAAAATTCGGATCGGTTCTTCACTATACGACAAATCTGACTGAATCTCAACCTCAGTAGGTGCAATTACATGAGACGGGTTTGATTGATATCGTCGAAGCATTGACACATGAAACACGTTATGGATCCTTTCCAACTCTGATGGTAATCTCAATCTATAAGAGATCGGCCCAACTCGTTCAATAATCTCATACGGTCCAATGAACCTTGGACTCAACTTGCCCTTTCTGCCAAATCGAAGTATTTTCTTCCACGGAGACACTTTCAAAAACACTTTATCACCAACCTCGAATTCAATATCCTTTCATTTCAAATCTGCATAAGACTTCTGACGATCTGAGGCTGCTTTCAAATTGTCACGAATTACTTTCACTTTCTGTTCAGTTTCTTTTATAAGATTAACCCCGTGAATCTTGTTCTCACTTAGTTCAGTCCAATACAATGGAGTTCGACACTTTCGACCGTAAAGAGCCTCATATGGTGCCATTTTGATACTAGACTGAAAACTATTGTTATACGCAAACTCAATCAATGATAGATGCCTTTTCCATTTGCTTTCAAATTCGAGTATACAACATCTTAGCATATCCTCAAGAATCTGTATAATTCGTTCGGATTGACCATCCATTTGTGGATGAAAAGTAGTACTGAAATGCAATTTCGTGCCTAAAGCATCCTGCTATTTCTTCCAAAATTGCAAGGTAAATCTCGGATCTCTATCAGATACAATAGATAACGGTACTCCGTGTAATCTCATAATCTCATCGATATACAGTTTGGCCAACTTATCTAAAGAATAATCAGTTCTTACCGGAACGAAATGAGCTGATTTCGTCAATCTGTCCACTATCACCCAGATCGCATCTTTCTTGCTCGGAGATAAGGGCAAACCCGACACAAAGTCCATCGTGCCCCTCTCCCATTTCCACTCAAGAATCATAATCGGTTGCAATAAATTGGACGGAACTTGATGTTCAGCCTTAACTTGCTGACAAACTAAACATTTCGACACAAAGTCAGAAATATCTCTCTTCATACCATGCCACCAATAGAACTGTTTCAAATCATTATACATTTTTGCACTCCCGGATGTACAGTCAAATGACTATTGTGAGCTTCAGTCAAATTCATTTGAATCAACTCTAAATTTCTTGGAATGCAAATCTGATCTCTGAATCTCAAACAATCATTGTTATCAACTCAAAATTCTGATTCTGCATTCGAATTACATTGAACTCTTTTTGCTAACAACTCATTATCAATCTTCTGAGTCTCACATATCCACTGTATAAACAATGGTTTTACTTTCAATTCAGCTACAACCGTATCATCATCACACAGATCCATCTGATTACTCATAGCTCGTAAGATATATAACGATTTCCAACTCAAAGCATCAACTACAACATTAGCTTTGCCCGGGTGGTAATCTATCACAAGTTTATAATCTTTCAACAACTCTAACCATCTTCTCCGTCGCAAGTTCAAATCTTTCTGAGTCATCAAATACTTTAAACTCTTATGATCAGTATAAATATGACATTACCGATTAAATAGTGACGCCAAATCTTCAATGCAAATACAATCGCAGCCAATTCAAGATCATGCATTGGATAATTCTTTTCATGTGGCTTTAACTGTCTCGAAGCATATGCAATGACTTTCCCTTCTTGCATCAGTACACAGCCCAAACCATTCAGCGATGCATCACTGTAAACTATGAATTCTTTTCCTGATTCGGGTTGAATCAACACTGATGCTTCTGTTAATAACACTTTCAACTGCTCAAAACTCTGTTGACACTTTTCAGACCACTCGAATCTAACGTCCTTCTGTAACAACTTTGTCAAAGGAGTCACAATCATCGAAAAGCCTTTCACAAATCATCTATAATATCCCGCTAGTCCCAAAAAACTACGGACTTCAGACACATTTCTCGGAGTCTTCCATTCCAAAATAGCGATGATTTTATGCGGATCGACTCGTATCCCAGTAGCAGATACAATATGCCCCAGAAAACTGACCTCAGGCAACCAAAATTCACACTTACTAAACTTTGCATACAACTGTTTCTCACGTAGAGTTTGTAGCACGATTCTTAAATGCTCGACATTCTGCGCCTCATCACTCGAATAAATCAAAATATCATCGATGAACACTACCACGAAACGATCCAAATATGGTCTAAATATTCGATTCATCAAATCCATAAACACTGCAGGGGCATTTGTTAGTCCAAAAGGCATTACTAAGAATTCATAATGCCCATACCTCGTTCTGAATACAGTTTTTGGCACATCGGATTCTTTAACCCTCAACTGATAGTAGCCCGATCTCAAATCTATCTTAGAAAATACTATAGCTCCTCTCAGCTAATCAAACAAATCATCTATCCGAGGTAACGTATATTTGTTCTTGATCATCACTTTGTTCAATTGTCGATAATGAATACACATTCTCATAGTTCCATCTTTCTTTTCAAAAATAATATAGGAGCTCCCCAGGGTGAAAAACTAGGTCGTGCAAATCCTTTGTCGGTCAATTCTTGCAATGAGATTTCAACTCTTTCAATTCTGTTGGTGCCATTCTGTATGGAGCTATAGAAATAGGAGCAGTTCCCGGCACTAACTCAATACCAAATTCAACTTCTCTAATCGGAGGTAACCCCGGTAACTCTTCTAGAAACACATCTGGAAACTCACATATCACAGGCACAAGTTCAACTTTCCTTTCTGACACTTTTGTATCAATCACGTACGCCAAATAAGCTTCATAGCCCTTTCTCACATAGTTTATAGCTTTCATAAAAGATACAACAATGGTAATCCTTTCATATCACTAGACTCAATTTGAACTATCTCACCATTCTGACTCTTCAGTTCAACATTCTTTCTCTTACAATTCACAATGGCATTATGCAAAGTAAGCCAGTCCATTCCCAGAATTAAGTCAAATTCATCAAATGGTAGCAACATCAAATTGACCAGGAAACATAAATCACGAAACATCAACGGGCAATTCTTGCACACCTTATCCACCATACACTAATCAGAAATTCAGTAGACTCAACAGGTAGAGTCTTATTCGATACTAAATTCAGACACACATAGGAATGAGTTGATCTAGGGCCTATCAATGCAATAACATCAATATCAAATAAAGTGAAAGTACCAGTGATCACGTCTGGAGATGATGCTTCCTCTCGTGCACGTATAGCATAGGCTTGGGCTTTTTGAGGATGCTCTCACTTTTGACCGCATGAAGTATCATTTTGTGTATCGTTTTGTCCCTCAAAAGGAGAGCTTTCACTCATAATTCTGGTGTTTCTCGGTGGTCTTCCCTTAACTGCCACGTTACTCGGTCTTTCATTCTGAACATTTTCTTTTTCGACCATCTTTGGGCAATCTCGGATAAAATGGTCTCGGGATCCACATTTATAGCATGTTCTATTGTTATACTTGCCCCAGCAAGCATTCTCCCACATGTCGTCTCCCACATTGTCTACATTCGGGCTTGTTACTTTTAACACTGCCAACACTTGTTTCATTCGGAGCTTGAATCCGAAAACCAGTACTCTATCTCAAACGATCTCATTTTGGATGTCCAAACAAGGCATTTGAACGATTGCTTGCATCTTTATATCTCTTTGCTGAAGATTGAGAGAACTTATTCATCGATCTCTTTCTTTCATCACGAGCCTCAGAATCAGCTTTCTTCTTTTCTTTACCGAGCTCCTCAGCTTTGCATGCTCTTTCGACTAATACAACAAATTCATTTATTTCTAATATTCCAACCAACAACTTAATGTCTTCATTCAATCCCTCTATAAAATGTTTACACATAGTAGCTTCAGTCGAACACATTCTCTTAGATATTGACTCAATCTTACGAATTCTCGTCAGACTCAAGAATGCATAAAGCAGCCTGCTTCAACTCTAAAAACTCCTTACGTTTCTGATCAATAAAGCGTTGACTGATATACTTCTTTCTAAACTTGAATTGAAAGAAATCCCAAGTTATTCTCTCTTTCGAAACTACAGATATCAACATTTTCTACCAATTGTAAGCCGTGTCTCTCAACAAGGAAACTACACATTTAATGTACTCTTCAGGGTTCAACGACATCTCATCAAATACTCTGATTGTATTTTCAAGCCAAAACTCGACTCGCTCAATATCGTCATCAGCTGTGGCCCTAAACTCTTTGGCCCCATACTTGCGAATCATATCCACAGGAGGTTTATTCAATCTGATCGGATCTACAACTTGTGGCACAACAGGCACTTGTGGGGGTGGAGGTTGTGGAGCAGTTAGATTTATTCTAACAAATTTCGAAAACCATTCACTCATCATACGGAAGAAGGCTTGCTTAACCTCACCTTCCTCACCACTATCATTTGGCCTTGATTTGGCCAGCGCTGTCCCTTGAGCGGGAGCAAGCGCATTACTCTCTACATCGTCAGCAACTGCTCAATCGGGATCCATTACTATATTAAAACACATTTCAACAGTCAAATTTCATCACACTATCGCAATTTTACAATATGGCATGTATAGCTAGACTCACACACGCTATGTTAGTCCGAGAATCGACTAAATCGTAGCTCTGATACCAATAAAATTGTAACACCCCTAACCGAGACCATCATCGGAATAGAGATTAGAGGCATTACTGAACAATAGGATCATTTCACATCATATTCACGACACAAAGTCAATCATCATCAAACACATTTATATACAATTATAGCGTCCCTTAAATGAGTCATCAAGACCCTAAGCATACTTATAAACTGAGTCGGGACTAAACCGAAACACATATAAAATCTCATGAAAAATTGTAACTTTTCTAGAATACAGGGGAGACACGCCCGTGGGGGTAGGCCGTGCCTCTCCCACGGCTACATGACACACCCGTGTGTCCTTCCCGTGGTTACCTACTGCCAAAATCAACACGGCTAACAAGCACGCCCGTGTGCTAATGCCGTGTCCTATAAGGTCATATACTGCCATTTCTCGCACGGCCTGTAGGCACGCCCGTGCCATGGCCGGGTGTAATTTTGCCACATTCTACCAATTTACCCACGGTCTGAGGCACGCCTGTGTGGCCCAACCGTGTGGCATTACAGGCCATTTTGCAAGGCCACGATGCCACCCATAAGGGTCCAACCTACAAGCCATACAACCAAAACATCTCATGCTCATATTATCACCATAAACATACCAATATTGTCATTCAACTCATGCATTCAATTTCAACTCTATTCATTCTAAATGCAATACCAATACTTATTATATCACAAGCATAATTCATTCCAAATTTCACTAACCCCTATTAGCATCTATCAACACAAAATTACCACTTGATAGCAATTTATCAATCCACAAATCATGCCAAAAGATGCATCACACATATCACATTCATTCATGCTAAACCTATCACATATCTAGCCACATCTCATGGCTAATTACAAACCTCAAACTTGATTCAATTTACTAGCCTATACATGCCATATTCTAGCTATATACATCTTTCCAAAAGTACCAAAATAGAATGCCGATAGTGTGATTGAGAAGCTGACGATCCCGGATCCAAGCTAGCTTTACTGACATTGCAAAGCAGAGAACAAATCACACAGTAAGCTTTCCACAACTTAGTAAGTTCGTAATATAATACATATTACTCAATACTACAACATCAATATGTGTAAATATAATACCATCACATATATAAAGGCACATCTAGTCACATTATCAATCTCAACCACATGCCAAATTATCTATTCATTCAACTCTTAAATCTATCATCAGCCACATAGGTTCAAACGTACCTTGTTCAACACATAGTTTCTTATCATTTATACTACTCAATTGTTCGATATTACCTCTACTTCAACCCTGGCTAATCCTTTGATTTATTCGCATACTTAGTGCCAATTTTATAATTGAAACATAATCATCACCGCACACTTGGTGCCAATACATTAAACCGAACTTATATCGGTATCGCACACACAGTACCAAGTCGATAAGCCAAAGCCTCTATCTTTTCGTACACACTGTGCTAATCATCTCTTTCTCGTTTCTAACTTCACACTCTTAGTGCCCGTTTATCTCAATTCAGTACATAGAATTTAAAAACTCATAGATACATATACATCCATTCAATTTATATCACATAGACATAGTTTACAACTAGGATTATATCCGAACTTACCTCGGACGCCGAGCTATAGATACGGGCGATTAATCGAGCACTTTATCTTTGCCTCGATCTCGATCCGAACCTCTCCTCTCTTGGTCTATACACATTCAAATTCAATCCATTCAATCATCAATTCATTCATTTTAATCCAAACACACATATTTAGGGCATTTTACAAAATTGTCCTCACATTTTTACATTTCTACACTTTGGTCCCTATCTCACAAAATCATCAAATACTCAAAATTTCAATATACATGTGCTTAGCCGAATTCTCCCCATGCTTATACAAGCCCTCACATTTTATTTATTTTACATTTTAGTCCTCCAATTTCTCATTTTCACAATTTAGCTCAAATTACTCAATTTCCAAGATTTCAAATACAAACTATGTTCATCTAACTCATATATTTCATTTAACACCAAAAATCATCACAAAGCTCAATATAGTATCAATGGAATCTCACACAAATATCATCAATAATCAAAATTCAAGCATGGGTTTTGTAGAGCACAAAGCAACGATTACGAAAACGTAGAAATTATCAAAAACCGAAACGAAACACATACCCGATTGAGATATGAATGTGCCGAAATTAAAGGAGATTCAAACCCTCATTTTTCTTTCTCAAATTAGGTGGAAGATGAACACTATAGCCACCAATTTCTTGTTTATTTAATTTTATTACACATTAATACACCATTTACCATTTTGCCATTTTTATTATAACATATTATAATACATTTTAGTTGGCTAAAAATTTCCATCTACCATCCACTAAGTCCAAAATGGTTTAATTGCATCATAAAGCCTCCATATTTAAAAGACAACAACATTTAGATACTTATAAATCAACACATAGCTTTTACAATTTATGCAATTAAGTCCTTTCTCTTAATTCGATACTAAAACGATCACATCATCACACAAAATTTTCACATAAACCATGTTGCATACTATTCACACAAAAAATAATATTAAATTATTATTCTGACCTCAGATTTGTGGTCTCAAAACCACCGTTCTGACTAAGGTCTAAACCGGGCTGTTACAACTCTCCCCCTTAGGGATTTTCGTCCCCAAAAATCTTACCAGTGAATAGTTGTGGATGTTGCTCTTTCATAACGTTATCAGGCTCCCATGTGGCCTCTTCAATTCCGTGTTTGTGCCATAATACTTTGAATAGAGAAATTTTCCTATTTCTCAACTCTTTAGTCTCTCGTGCCAAAATTCAGATTGGTTCTTCACTATACGAAAAATCTGACTGAATCTCAACATCAGCAGGTGCAATTACATGAGACGGGTCTGATCGATATCGTCGAAGCATTAGCACATGAAACACGTTATGGATCCTTTCCAACTCTGATGGCAATCTCAATCTATAAGCAACCAGCCCAACTTGTTCAATAATCTCATACGGTCTAATGAACCTCGGACTCAACTTGCCCTTTCTGCCAAATCGAAGTATTTTCTTCCACGGAGACACTTTTAAAAACACTTTATCACCAACCTCGAATTCAATATCCTTTCGTTTCAAATCTGTATAAGACTTCTGACGATCTGAAGCTGCTTTCAAATTGTCATGAATTACTTTTACTTTCTGCTCAGTTTCTTTTATAAGATTAACCCCGTGAATCTTGTTCTCACTTAGTTCGGTCCAATACAATGGAGTTCGACACTTTCGACTGTAAAGAGCCTCATATGGTGCCATTTTGATACTAGACTGAAAACTATTGTTATACGCAAACTCAATCAATGATAGATGCCTTTCCCATGTGCTTTCAAATTCGAGTATACAACATCTTAGCATATCCTCAAGAATCTGTATAATTCGTTCGGATTGACCATCCATTTGTGGATGAAAAGCAGTACTGAAATGCAATTTCGTGCCTAAAGCATCGTCCAATTTCTTCCAAAATTGTGAGGTAAATCTCGGATCTCTATCAAACACAATAGATAACGGTACTCCGTGTAATCTCACAATCTCATCGATATACAGTTTGGCCAACTTATCTAAAGAATAATCAGTTCTCACAGGAACGAAATGAGCTGATTTCGTCAATCTGTCCACTATCACCCAGATCACATCTTTCTTGCTCGGAGATAAGGGCAAACCCGACACAAAGTCCATCGTACTCCTCTCCCATTTCCACTCAGGAATCATAATCGGTTGCAATAAACCAGACGGAACTTGATGTTCAGCCTTAACTTGCTGACAAACTAAACATTTCGACACAAAGTCAGAAATTTCTCTCTTCATACCATGCCACCAATAGAACTGTTTCAAATCATTATACATTTTTGCACTCCCCAGATGTACAGTCAAATGACTATTGTGAGCTTCAGTCAAAATCATTTGAATCAACTCTAAATTTCTTGGAACGCAAATCCTATCTCTGAATCTCAAACAATCATTGTTATCAACTCGAAATTCTAATTTTGCATTCGAATTACATTGAACTCTTTTTGCTAACAACTCATTATCAATCTTCTGAGTCTCACATATCCGCTGTATAAACAACAGTTTTACTTTCAATTCAGCTAAAACCGTATCATTATCACACAGATCCATCTGATTACTCAGAGCTCGTAAGGTATATAACGATTTCTGACTCAAAGCATCAACTACAACATTAGCTTTGCCCGGGTGGTAATCTATCACAAGTTCATAATCTTTCAACAACTCTAACCATCTTCTCTGTCGCAAGTTCAAATCTTTCTGAGTCATCAAATACTTTAAACTCTTATGATCAGTATAAATATGACATTACCGATTAAATAGTGACGCCAAATCTTCAATGCAAATACAATCACAGCCAATTCAAGATCATGCATTGGATAATTCTTTTCATGCGATTTTAACTATCTCGAAGCATATGCAATGACTTTCCCTTCTTGCATTAGCACACAACCCAAACTATTCAGCGATGCATCACTGTAAACTATGAATTCTTTTCCTGATTCGGGTTGAATCAACACTGGTGCTTCTGTTAACAACACTTTCAACTGCTCAAAACTCTGTTGACACTTTTCTGACCACTCGAATCTAACGTCCTTCTGTAACAACTGTGTCAAAGGAGTCATAATCATCGAGAAGCCTTTCACAAATCGTCTATAATATCCCGCTAGTCCCAAAAAACTACGAACTTCAGACACATTTCTCGGAGGCTTCCATTCCAAAATAGTGGAGATTTTATGCGGATCGACTCGTATCCCAGTAGCAGATACAATATGCCCCAGAAAACTAACCCCAGGCAACCAAAATTCACACTTGCTAAACTTTGCATACAACTGTTTCTCACGTAGAGTTTGTAGCACGATTCTCAAATGCTCGGCATACTGCGTCTCATCACTCGAATAAATCAAAATATCATCGATGAACACTACCACGAAGCGATCCAAATACGGTCTAAATATTCGATTCATCAAATCCATAAACACTGCAGGGGCATTTGTTAGTCCAAAAGGCATCACTAAGAATTCATAATGCCCATACCTCATTCTGAATGCAATTTTTGGCACATCGGATTCTTTAACCCTCAACTGATAGTAGCTTGATCTCAAATATATCTTATAAAATATTGTAGCTCCTCTCAACTGATTAAACAAATCATCTATCCGAGGTAACGAATTTTTGTTCAATTGTCGATAATCAATACACATTCTTATAGTTCCATCTTTCTTTTTCACAAATAATACAGGAGCCCCCTATGGTGAAAAACTAGGTCGTGCAAATCCTCTGTCGGTCAATTCTTGCAACTGAGATTTCAACTCTATCAATTCTGTTGGTGCCATTTTGTATGGAGCTATAGAAATAGGAACAGTTCTCGGCACTAACTCAATACCAAATTCAACTTCTCTAATCAGAGGTAACCTCGGTAACTCTTCTGGAAACACATCTGGAAACTCACATATCACAGGTACAAATTTAACTTTCCTTTTTGACACTTTTGTATCAATCACGTACGCCAAATAAGCTTCATAGCCCTTTCTCACATAGTTCATAGCTTTCATCACAGCTACAACAGCTGGTAATCCTTTCATATCACTAAACTCAATTCGAACTATCTCACCATTCTGGCTCTTTAGTTCAAAATTCTTTCTCTTACAATTCACAATGGCATTATGCAAAGTAAGCCAGTCCATTCCCAGAATTATGTCAAATTCATCAAATGGTAGCAACATTAAATTGACCGGGAAACATAAATCACGAAACATCAACGGGAAATTCTTGCACACCTTATCCACCAAAACACACTTGCCTAAGGGGTTCGATACTCTAATCACAAATTCAGTAGACTCAACAGGTAGAGTCTTATTCGATACTAAATTCATACACACATAGGAATGAGTTGATCCAGAATCTATCAATGCAATAACATCAGTATCAAATAAAGTGAAAGTACCAGTGATCACGTTTGGAGATGATACTTCCTCTCGTGCACGTATAGCATAGGCTCAGGCAGGTATATGAAACGTACTTTTTTGAGTTCAGATAGGATCTTCCCTAGTGAAAAGGTCTTTATGTTGTTTTGAAGCTATATGAGATGAAGTATCATTTTGTGTGGAAAGGGTACCTTGTTTTGACAACATAACTCCGAGGCAAAAGGAGAGTTTTCCTTCGAGAGAGTAATTCACCCACTGTTGATGTAACCGTACATTCCCCGGACCTGTGAAAGATGACATGAGTTTCCCTTCCTCGAGAATGGATTCTTCCCTTAACTGCCACGTTACTCGGTCTTTCATTCTGAACATATTCTTCTTCGGCCATCTTTGGGCAATCTCGGATAAAATGGTCTCGGGATCGGCATTTATAGCATGTTCTATTGTTATACTTGCCCCAGCATTCTCCCACATGTCGTCTCCCACATTGTCTACATTCGGGCTTGTTACTCTTAACACTGCCAACACTTGTTTCATTCGGAGCTTGAATCTGCAAACCAGTACTCTGTCTCGAAGGATCTCTTTTTGGATGTCCAAAAAAGGCATTTGAACGATTGCTTGCATCTTTATATCTCTTTGCTGAAGATTGAGAGAACTTATTCATCGATCTCTTTCTTTTATCATGAGCTTCAGAATCAGCTTTCTTCTTTTCTTTACTAAGCTCCTCAGCTTTGCATGCTCTTTCGACTAATACAACAAATTCATTTATTTCCAATATTCCAACCAACAACTTAATGTCTTCATTCAATCCCTCTATAAAACGTTTACACATAATAGCTGCAGTCGAAACACATTCTCTTGCATATTGACTCAATCTTACGATTTCACGCTCGTACTCAGTAACAGACAAATGGCCCTGTTTCAGCTCTAAAAACTCCTTACGTTTCTGATCAATAAAGCTTTAACTGATATACTTCTTTCTAAACTTGGATTGAAGGAAATCCCAAGTTATTCTCTCTCTCGAAACTATTGATATCAACATTTTCTACCAATTGTATGCCGTGTCTCTCAACAAGGAAACTACACATTTAATGCACTCTTCAGGGTTCAACGACATCTCATCAAATACTCTGATTGTATTTTCAAGCCAAAAATCGGCTCGCCAAAGATCGTCATCGGGCCAGGCCCTAAACTCTTCAAATTTCATACTTGTAATCTTATCCACAAGAGGTTTATTCAATCTGATCGGATCTACAACTTGTGGCACAATAGGCACTTGTGGGGGTGGAGGTTGTGGAGCAGTCAGATTTGTTCTAACAAATTCTGAAAACCATTCACTCATCATACGGAAGAAGGCTTGCTTAACCTCACCTTCTTCACCACTATCATTTGGCCTTGATTTGGCCAGCGCTGTCCCTTGAGCGGGAGTAGGCGCATTACTCTCTCCATCGTCAGTAACTGCTCGATCGGGATCCATTACTATATTAAAACACATTTCAACAGTCAGATTTCATCACACTATCGCAATTTTACAATATGGCATGTATAGCTAGACTCATACACGCTACATTAGTCTGAGAATTGACTAAACCGTAGCTTTGATACCAATAAAATTATAACTCCCCTAACCCGAGACCGTCATTAGAATAGGGATTAGAGGCATTACCAAACAATAGAATCATTTCACATCACATTCACGACACAAAGTCAATCATCATCAAACACATTTTTATACAATTATAGCATCCCTTAAACGAGTCATCAAGACCCTAAGCATACTTATAAACCGAGTCAGGACTAAACCAAAACACATATAAAATCTCATGAAAGATTGGAACTTTTCTAGAATACAGGGGAGACATGCCCGTGGGGGTAGGCCGTGCCTCTCCCACGGCTACATGACACACCCATGTGTCCTCCCCGTGGTTACCTACTGCCAAAATCAACACGGCTAACAAGCATGCCCGTGTGTTAATGCCGTGTCCTATAAGGTCATATACAGCCATTTCTCGCACGGCCTGTAGGCCCGCTCGTGCCGTGAAATTTTGCCACATTCTGCCAATTTACCCACGGTCTGAGGCACGCCCGTGTGCCCCAACCGTGTGGCATTATAGGCCATTTTGCAAGGCCACAATGCCACCCATAAGGGTCCAACCTACAAGCCATACAACTAAAACATCTCATGCTCATATTATCACCATAAACATACCAATATTGTCATTCAACTCATGCATTCAATTTCAACTCTATTCATTCTAAATGCAATACCAATACTTATTATATCACAAGCATAATTCATTCCTAATTTCACTAACCCTATTAGCATCTATCAACACAAAATTACCACTTGATAGCAATTTATCAATCCAAAAATCATGCCAAAGATGCATCACACATATCACATTCATTCATGCCAAACCTATCACATATCTAGCCACATCTCATGGCTAATTACAAACCTCAAACTTGATTCAATTTACTAGCCTATACATGTAATATTCTAGCTATATACATCTTTCCAAAAGTACCAAAATAGAATGCCGATAGTGTGATTGAGAAGTTGACGATCCCGGATCCGAGCTAGCTTTACTAACACTGCAAAGCAGAGAACAAATCACAGAGTAAGCTTTCCACAGCTTAGTAAGTTCGTAATATAATACATATTACTCAATACTACAACATCAATATGTGTAAATATAATACCATCACATAGATAAAGGCACATCTAGTCACATTATCAATCTCAACCACATACCCAATTAGCTATTCATTCAACTCTTAAATCTATCATCAACCACATAGGTTCAAACATACCTTGTTCAACACATAGTTGCTTATCATTTATACTACTCAATTGTTTGATATTACCTCTCGTTCAACCCTGGCTAATCTTTTGATTTATTTGTACACTTAGTGCCAATTTTACAATTGAAACATAATCATCACCGCACACTTAGTGCCAATACATTAAACCGAACTTATATTGTGTAACATCCTAGATTAGGGGTTATGCGTTTGTGCATAATTCATGAGTAGTAGGTTTTGGCAGTGTTTGGAAATGAATTAAGGGTTTTTAAAATCCTAGGATGGAAGAGAAAGCTTTGGACAATTATTGGTTTTAAGTTAAAATAAGAAGTGATGTGGAAAAGTGGCAAGGATGCCACCTAAGGTGCAAGGGTTATGGCATCAAGTGAAGTACTTTGAGGAAGAGGTTCAATCCCATTGTGTGCATTTTGCTTAATTTTATGAAATAGCATGTTTACTATGATATGGATGTGTGGTGTGCATTTTTAGAACCTTGGAAATGTAAGGAAATGTATGGAAATGTATGGAAATGTATGGAAATGTATGGAAATGTAAGGAAATGTAAGGAAATGTATGGAAATGTATGGAAATGTAAGGAAATGTATGGAAATGTATGGAAATGTATGGAAATGTAAGGAAATGTATGGAAATGTATGGAAATGTATGGAAATGTATGGAAATGTAAGGAAATGTATGGAAATGTAAGGAAATGTAGGGAAATGTCTTGGAAATGTAAGGAAATGATTTAGAAATGATTCAAAAGAGGAAAGTGAACATTTATGGAAACTAGGAAAATGATTTAGAAATGATTCAAAAGAGGAAAGTGAACATTTCTAGAAACTAGGAAATGTAAGGAAAGGTCAAGTTTAAAGAGCCAAACGAAAATTTTTGGAAACTTAGAAATGTCTTAGAAATGTCGAGTTTTAAAGTTTAAAAGAGGAAATTAAGGCAAGGTGGCGTTAAGAGAAAAAGTATGTGAAATTTGACACACAAATAGGCTTGGAAAAGTGGCCTGAAGATGCCACTTAGGGCCTCTGGAAATGGCGCCACATGCAAGTGTATTTGGGCCAGGGATTGAGTCACTTAGGAAGCAAATAAAAGAAGTTTTATTTTGCTACAAAGAGCAGAGAGGTGGACGGCATCTAGCTAAGACTTTAAGTGATTTTTAATTAATTACTTAAAGAGGAAGCAATGGACGACAACATGGACTCTTAATGGAAGAGTTTAATTCTCCTTAAAACTCGGCTAAATAGGTGGATAAATGATGATTTATTTTAGATTATTTTCAAAGAGATAATTGAGGGATTATTCTTTAATTTTTAATTAAAGAGATAAAGCTATCAAAATAGAAGAGTGATGGCCAAGTAAGGGATTCTAAGTTAGTAATTTTAGCTATAAAAGGAAAAGAGGGCCATTCATTCTTTCTTCTAACTCTCTCTCTGCCGAATTCTCTCTAGCAAATATCTCCTTTCTTCATTATTTTGCCTGTCGAAAATACACCTTGTGTAGTCGAAACTTCATTACCGGATTGCTCAAACTCTTTTCTTCTTCTTTCATAATATTCCAAAAGCGAAAGTTTGCTAAAATCAAGGCCATAGCCGAATAGTTTTGAGACTTCAAACAAAGGGTTGTCGATCAGATTAAGGGTAAGAACTAGTTATCATTCGATTTTCATCCTTTTCTTTTAAGATTTGCCAAAATATAGGACTAACCCCATTAATATCTTGTTGTCAAACTTTGAAAAGATCTTTCGGGATTTGTTTAAGTCAACTACAAGAAGGAGAAGTTCTTTCCGAAGGTACACCATAAGTCAGCGTGTTCCTAGTTATTCGGTTGAATTTCGGATTTAAAATCCTTAAGGTAAGTGACTATGAATATTCGCCAATACCCCATTTTAGTATTAGATCTATTATTATGTGTTTTAAACCGAAAAACTAACCGATTCAAGGAATCTAGTGATTAGCCGATTTCAAAGGAGAAGAATACAAGTTTTTGGATTTGATTAATCATCTAAACGACAACAAGGTAAGTTTTAAGAATACAAATCCTACTAGGATTTGGTTTTATAGTGAATAGGCTTTATGCTAATATATTAAGGTTGGTAGAATGTAGGAATTGAGATCTAAGGCATTAGATCAAGCTTTTCGGATTTAAGTGAACCGCTAAGCAAATAAGGTGTGTACCCTATCCTAAGTCTTGATATGTTCATGGCTATGTTTAAATTAAATGAAATATTAAGAATGTGAAAATATGGCTAAGTACCATGCTATGGTACAAAGTACTCAGGTACGTTTCCTACTCCTACTAGGATTATGAAATATGTTAATTGTAACATAAGAATAAGAATAAGAATGTGAACTCTGGCATATTTATGCATATTGCTATTATATGGGGCATATGGGTTTATTTTTGGGGAAGTGAATGTGGTGACCTAAGACCACAAACACGGTGACCTAATACTGTGATATTTGAATGTGGTGACCTAAGACCACAGTAATCTGAATGTGGTGACCTAAGACCACAGAAATCTGAACGTGGTGACCTAAGACCATGAATGCGGTGACCTAAGACCGCGATATAGAGTGTAGCGGAAGGAGGGTCGACTTAGTAGTCCCCACGGTGTACAGGTTGGTACGAGGGAGTGTAGCAGATGGCTTAATAGGTTTGGGTTTGGGTTGCATCATTATTTTTACCTGTTATATGAACATGTATGTGATATTATAATGCATGCCTGAAATGTTAATTCTTAGTGTTGGTTACATATTGAGTCTGTTTGACTCACCCCGCTGTGGGACTATTTTCAGGTGACGATCAGTGATGGACCGGGTTCGGCAGAAGCTTAGGGATGGCCATGCACAGCAAGAAATTTACGACTTGGACTTTTATTTTATTTTAAGTATTTTAAAGTTTATTTTGGTTTTAATTTTGGGAAATTATTTGATGTAATAAGGCCGTAGTAGCATTACATTACTTTACTTTTATTTATTGAGCCTACAATCTTTATATTTATTAAAAGATTGAGTAAAATTATTTTAATACAAAGCCCAAACGTTTTGTCACCTAAATCAAAAGGATTTTTAATAACGAAATAAACTTGTTTTCAACTCAAGCCCAACCCAAAACAAACTTTCCTTCAAAATGCTCAAGTTTTTCCTAAGTACAAAAGAATTTGAAACGGTTTTCACCGTAGAACATACCAGATCTGGTCAAGGCTCGTGGGTGGATTTGGGGTGTTTCATATCGGTATCGCACACACAGTACCAAGTCGATAAGCTGAAGCTTCTATCTTTTCGCACAAACAGTGCTAATCATCTCTTTCTCGTTTCCAACTTCACACACTTAGTGCCCATTTATCTCAATTCAGCACATAGCATTTCAAAACTCATAGATACATATACATCTATTCAATTTATATCACATAGACATAGTTTACAACTAGTATTATATCCGAACTTACCTCGGACGTCAAACTATAGATATGGGCGATTAATCGATTGCCTCGATCTCGATCCGAACCTCTCCTCTCTTGGTCTATACACATTCAAATTCAATCCATTCAATCATCAATTCATTCATTTTAATCCAACCACACATATTTAGGGCATTTTACAAAATAGCCCTCACATTTTCACATTCTGACACTCCCTATCTCACAAAATCATCAAATACTCAAAATTTCAATATACATGTGCTCAGCCGAATTCTCCCCATGCTTATACAAGCCCTCACATTTCATTTATTTCACATTTTAGTCCTCCAATTTCCCATTTTCACAATTTAGCTCAAATTACTCAATTTCACCAAGATTTTAAATACAAACTATGTTCATCTAACTCATATCTTTCATTTAACACCAAAAATCATCACAAAGCTCAATATAATATCAATGGCATCTCACACAAATATCATCAATACTCAAAATTCAAGCATGGGTTTTGTAGAGCACAAAGCAACGATTACAAAAACGTAGAAATTATCAAAAACCGAAATGAAACACATACCCGATTGAGATATGAATGTGCCAAAATTAAAAGAGCTTCAAACCCTCATTTTTCTTTCTCAAATTCAGTGGAAGATGAACACTATAGCCACCAATTTCTTGTTTATTTAATTTTATTACACATTAATACACCATTTACCATTTTCCATTTTTATTATAACATATTATAATACATTTTAGTTGGTTAAAAATGTCCATCTACCATCCACTAAGTGTAAAATGGTTTAATTGCATCATAAAGCCTCCATATTTAAAAGACAACAACATTTAGATACTTATAAATCAGCACATAGCTTTTACAATTTACACAATTAAGTCCTTTCTCTTAATCCGACACTAAAATGATCAAATCATCACACAAAATTTTCACACAGAACATGTTGTATACTATTCACACAGAAAATAATATTAAATTATTATTTTGACCTCAAATTTGTGGTCTCAAAACTACTATTTTGACTAGGGTCTAAACCAGACAGTTACAAAAATAGAGGCTACGAATCAAAAGGGAAAACAACCAGAAAATTTCGGTGAAGCTGAAGTTGTAGAAGACTACAGTGATGGTGAACTTCTAGTTGCTTCTGTTAACAATTCTAAAGTGAGCGATGAGTGGATCCTTGATTCGGGTTGCACCTTCCACATGAGTCCCAATCGGGATTGGTTTACAAATTATGAAATAGTGTCTGAAGGTGTTGTTTTGATGGGAAATAATGCTTTGTGTAAAATCGTAGGTGTTGGAACAATTAAAGTTAAGATGTTTAATGGAGTTGTCAGAATACTTAGTGACGTACGACATGTTCCAGAATTGAAAATAAATTTAATTTCATTAAGTGCTCTTGATTCTAAAGGGTACAAATACATAGCTGAAAGTGGGATTTTGAAGATTTCCAAAGCTTCCATCGTTGTGATGAAAGGGCAGAGAAAGACTGCCAAGTTATATATTTTATAGGGTTCTACTGTTATTAGTGATATAGCTGTCGCTTGCTCTTCCTTGTCAGATGATGATATTACTAAACTTTGGCATTTTCACTTAGGGCATATGAGTGAGAATGGCATGGCAGAATTGAGAAAAAGAGGACTTCTTGATGGGCAAGGAATTTGCAAACTGAAGTTCTGTGAGCACTGCGTTTTTGGGAAGCAAAAGAGAGTTCGATTCACCAGAGGAATCCATAACACAAAGGGGATGTTGGAGTATATTCATTTTGATCTGTGGGGGCCATCAAGAGTGCCTTCAAGAGGTGGAGCTAATTATATGCTAACTTTTATTGATGATTTTTCCAGAAAAGTTTGGGCATTCTTCCTGAAGCAGAAAAGTGATGTGTTTTCCGTATTTAAGTCTTGGAAAACTATGATTGAAAAATAAACAGGAAAACAAATAAAATACCTCCGATAGACAATTGCTTAAAGTTTTGTTCTGATGAGTTTAATAAACTGTGCAAGTCAGAAGGGATCGTGAGACACTTGACAGTTCGTCATAATCCACAGCAAAACGATGTTGCAGAACGAATGAACAAAACAATAATGGAGAAGGTTCAATGTATGTTGTCAAATGCCAACTTACCAAAGTCGTTTTGGGCCGAAGTAGCCTCTACTGTATATTTTTTGATCAACCGATCTACATCTGTTGCCATTGAGAAAAAGACTAAACAAGAGGTATGGTCTGGTAATCCTGCTAATTATTCTGATTTAAAAATCTTTGGGTGTCCTGCATATGCTCATGTTGATAATGGAAAATTGGAACTGAGATCCATTAAATGTGTTTTTCTTGGTTATAAAGCTGGTGTAAAAAGGTATAAGTTTTGGTGTCCTGAAAATAGAAAAGTTGTGATTAGCAGAGATGTTATTTTTGATGAAACTGCTATGCTACCTAACTTATCTCTTAAAGACTCTTCCAATAAAGAAAATCAAAAGCAGGTGGAGCATCAGATTAATATAGAGTCAACTCCTCAAGCCAGTATAAAAATTGAGAATAGAGTTGCTTCTTCACCACAATACTCTATCGCCAAAAATAGAACTAGAAGAGAAATTAAACCTCCAAAGAAGTATGCCGAGGCTAATCTAGTTGCTTATGCTTTAAATGTGGCCAAAGATATAGATACAAACCAAGAGCCATCTAATTATTCTGAGGCGATTAGCTGTGAAGACTCAGAAAAGTGGATGTTTGCTATACAAGAGGAGATGAAATCACTCCACAAAAATAGAACATGGGATCTTGTGAAACTTCTTAAAGGTAAAAAGGCTGTTCGCTATAAATGGGTGTTTAAAAAGAAAGAAGGGACTCTAGGAGTTGAAGAACCTAGATATAAAGCAAGGCTTGTTGCAAATGGTTACAGTCAAATTCCAGGAGTGGACTTCACAAATGTGTTCTCCTCAGAACACCCCAAACCGGCCAATACACCACAACCGAATCTGTATGCTACAGGAAAAAGTTTTGGGTGGTTTAGGTTGAAGTCTAGCGTTTGGTGAAAACGCTTATCAAATTTTGTATTTGAGGAAAACTCGATTAGGTTTCGATTAAAAATCTGATGATGTATTTGAAAAAACCAGAAAGTTTTGAAAAGTAATCCGATGTGTAGGTAAAACTAGTTTATTTTGGTTTGAAGCTTAAGTTATTTCTTATTGTTACTAAAACATTTAGGACTTGGTAGAAAATCATATTTAAGTTAGAAAAACCTTTTAAGTTCATTTTATCCCAAGTTATAGTATGATACCCGATGGTATAGTTTAAAACATCGTTTTTGAAGTTTTGAAAACGTTGTCTTTCCAAGTTTTAGCACATTCCGCTTAATTGGTTTGTTAAAGCATATTGAAAATCTACTTAAACGTAACATGTCAAAAACATAATTTAAGAGGCCATTTACAAACCCAAATATAACAAAATAGAAATAAATCAGCTAGTGTACCAAATTTTTATAAAAGAAGTCCGAGCAATCTTTATTCAAGATGGCATGAGCACCTCGAGTCCATCCGGCTCCCCGTCTGCGTCTAAGTGTCACTGAAAAGTTAAAGGAGAGAGTGAGTCGCAAGACTCAGGTGTATAATTCCTCCCCAGATAACATGCCAACACACATATCATAACAGAATAATGCGATAATGCACCTGCTCCTAACCAACCATATTGCCTTTTCTACCCTGTGGTACCAAACCACCGGTGGTGCTAAACCACCGTGACCCAAAGTCACGATATCCATATTGTGGTACCAAACCACCGGTGACCAAGTCACAATAATCCAATGATGGGGCCAACCCATCGTGTGATACCAAATCACCAGCGACGATCCCATATCTCAAAAGTGGGGCCAACCCACGGTGGAATTAACCACGAGGACGAGTCGCAATGAGGTGCCAAACCTCCGTGTCCCAAAGACACAATGTGATACCAAATCACCTTTGGTGACCGTAGTCACAAATCCGTGATGGGGCCAACCCATCGTGTGATACCAAATCACCGGCGTCAATCCCAGATAATCAATCGTGGGGCCAACCCATCTGTGGTACTAAGCCACCGACGAGACGCCGAGGTGCTAAACCTCCGTGACCTAAAGTCACAAAATACGTGGTACCAAACCAACGGAGGTGCCAAACCTCTGGTGTCCCAAAGACACAAAGTGTCCCAAAGACACGGATATCATACTCCCCTCCTCTCATATCACCCAAACACATAACACACTAGATGCAAAATCGTGCAATCATGCTATCATGCTCACATGCTTAATATGGCATCTCAAAGTATCAACAATCATGATATCATCATCATCACATAACTCATAATGAAACGGACTTACCGAATCCGTATCCATACCTCAATGGGTATCGAGATAATCAATCGCCTTTGCTTCACTTACACAACAAAGTTATCACATTAT
This sequence comes from Gossypium rotundifolium, assembly GCA_025506655.1. Lineage (NCBI taxonomy): Eukaryota > Viridiplantae > Streptophyta > Magnoliopsida > Malvales > Malvaceae > Gossypium > Gossypium rotundifolium. Next base: position 153,157,652 of record CP106722.1, read on the forward strand.
TAAGTTAAGACAAAGGTGTTAGTTTACACACCAATTAGCGAAGGTATTAATCCCTAAAATCGATTTACGTCCCTCGATCACTTCTACAACTCGAATCCTACAATTGGCCAACAAATGGATTAACCATCATACCATTCGGCCACAAGCATTAAACCATTATCAAATAGTCCTTACCTTGCAAACGTTTGGCTTCCTACCAAACTCGAACCACAAAGGTTTCTCTTTTACCAACGGCCTCCACCTAAAAAGAAAATCCATTAATCCATTGAGACTTGCTTTAACGAGGCTAAAAGAACGGACTAACAAAATACTCCTCTTACCACCACTTAACAATCGGCTAAAAGAGTTGGAAGGCTCCCCTTGATTATTCCAAAGTCCAAAGATCCTATACGAAAAGATTAAACAAGAAGTTAACACCTCTTTAACCAATATCAATATCAGCCTTAACATACCAAGAATTGGTAAAATACCAGAAAGAGAAATGGCCATTCTACCAACACTTACCCACTACCAACGATTGGAAACTAGCACCTAACAACCACCAATAATCGGCCTACCAACTACTAAGAGAGGAGAAAGATTCGGCCAATGCTTGCACCAAAAGAAAAACAAAAGAAAAGTTCGGCCAAGGTGTTTTATACCAAACCCAAAATTCGGTCAGAGAGAAAGGAAAGGAAACCAAATGCAAGAGGATAGGGGTTGATAATCGGCCAAGAACGGAGATGAGAAAAGAAACGAAATGAAAATGAGAAAGAAAATTAGGAGGATGATGTTTCGGCTTACAAAGCTTCAAGAAGAAAAAGAGGTGAAAGAGGAGAGAACGTTCGGCTATTGAGAGTACCAAAAGAATAATGCAATATGCAACTTGGACTTTCGGTTTAACAAAATTGAAAAAGAAAAGAAGGTGGGAGAGGCATTCGGCTTACAAGGTTCCCAAAAGAGAGAAAAAGATGGTAAAGGGGCTGCTATGTTCGGTTAACACAAGGAGAAAGAAGCAAAACAACCAAAAGAGGACAAATGATGCTTAAGAATCCAAGAGGACATTCGGCTACTACTAAACAAAAATGATTGAACAAAGAAGCAACTTTGGCAAAGATGGGAGCACTTGGGTTGGTTTCCAAAATGAAAAGAAGAACGAAAAGATTCAAATTAGCTATTTGCAAATGACCAAACAACACACATGCCAAAAGGAAATTTTGGCTCACTCCAATACCACACCAAGCCGCCCACTCCTCACTCCAAACACCCCAAAATTTCGCCAAATCCCCACAACACTCCACACCACTCAATTCAAATGAGTTTACCAAGTCTTCCTCCTACTTTCACTCTCCACCTCTCTTTGAATGTGAAGACTAAGTCCAAGCTAGAGTTCAAGTTGCCTTCTACCTCTTCCTCCATGCCGTCCAAAATGGGAGCCAAAGGGGTGGGATTCTCATGACTTGAACACAAGACCTCCCCTTGTAGATGACGCACACACACACTCTCCATGTGGCGCATGCTTGCCACTTTGCTAGCTCCTCATTTGTGCATTAGATTCACTTAATTTAATTAAAACCCCATCTCCTTCAGCTCCTATCCCTAAAGCCCAAAAACAAAATTTCCCACCTACTGTGCACACTCCTAGCCTTCATCTAAGCCCCAAACCATACAAACAACATAATAGCTCATCAATGATCATGCAACAATGCCAAAATAAAAATAAATTAACCCTTAACCCGGATATTACATCCCAGCCAGAAGCATAGTTCGATTCGAGCTTTGCTTGGTATTGTGGCCATGCATGATTTGGAGCTTGAGCAGTTAGATGTAAAAACTACATTTTTGCATGAAAAACTTGAGGAAGATATTTACATGCAACAACTAGAGGGTTTTACAGTCTCAAAAAAAGAGGACTATGTTTTCTTGCTGAAAAAGTCCCTTTATGGTTTGAAACAATCACCAAGACAATGTTACAAGAGGTTTGATTCCTTTATGACTTCTCATGATTTAAAAGAAGCAGTTTTGACAGCTGTGTTTACTTTAAGAAAAACAATGATGGTTCTTTATGTATCTACTTCTTTATGTTGATGACATGTTGATAGCAGTAAAAGATAAAGGAGAGATAAGAAAGGTCAAATCCCAACTAAGTGAAGAATTTAAGATGAAAGATTTGGGACCAGTAAAGAAGATACTTGGTATGGAGATTCTCAGAGATAGAAAAGCAAGTAAATTGTACCTAAGTCAGAAGGGATACATTGAAAAAGTTCTTTGCAGGTTTAATATGCAAAGTGCTAAGCCTGTTAGTACTCTTTTAGCAGCCCATTTCAGACATTCATCGGCTTTGTCTCAACAATCAGATGATGAGATTGAGTACATGTCACATGTTCCATACTCTAGTGCAGTGGGATCTCTCATGTATGCTATGGTTTGTTCACGTCTAGATTTATCATATGCAGTCAGTGTAGTTAGCAGATACATGGCAAATCCCGGTAAAGAACATTAGAAAGTAGTTCAGTGGATTTTAAGATACTTACGAGGTACTACTGATGTTTGCTTACAGTTTGGAAGAAATAGAGATGGAGTTATTGGGTATGTTGACGCTGATTTTGCTGGAGACCTTGATAGAAGAAGATCTCTCACTAGTTATGTCTTTGCAATCAAAGGTTGTGTAATCAATTGGAAAGCTACTTTGCAAACTACAGTAGCTTTGTCTACCACTGAAATAGAGTGCATGGCGATTACTGAGGCTTGTAAAGAAGCTATTTAGTTGAAGGGACTCTTTAGTGAGCTCAGTGAAGACCTTTAAATCAGCACAGTATTTTGTGACAGTTAGAGTGCCATCTTCCTTACAAAAGATCAAATGTTTCATGAGAGAACAAAACACATTGATGTTCAGTATCATTTTGTTCGTGATATTATTGCTCGTGGGGATATTGTTGTGAGCAAAATTAGTACTCATGAAAATCTTGCAGATATGATGACTAAGTCACTTCCTATAACCAAGTTTGAGCATTGCTTAGACTTGGTTGGTGTTCATTGTTGAAGTTAAACCCTTAAGGGGTTTTATGGAAGAGGTGGGGAACTTGTTCGTTGAGAGTTTGCGATGAAGAACTTGTTCATTGAGAATTCGTGTGGAGATTGTTAGAAATAAGTGACCCGAATCCTTATTTAAATAAAATACAATGGTAAAATAAAATAAAAGAAGAATCCTATAGAACTACACTTCTTTTAATTTATTTTAAATAAGGTTTTTTAAACCTTATTAAACTCCATCTATTTGATATTGATTAGAATAAGGTGTTTCAATATTACTACACTCCTATTAGAATATGGTTTTACAAGCCTATAAATAGGCACAGTCTATTCCTTTTGTAATTAAAATTTGAATTCGACATAGTAAATTTTCTTCTCCTCTGCCCGTGGTTTTTTTCCCGAAAGGGTTTCCACGTAAAATCTGTGTGTTTTTTAATTTTTTTATTTCTCTTTTATTTGTGATATATTTTCATTACCGACGTTATATACTTTTCACATAGGGGCGACTTACAAATGTGCTAGGATTGCAATATTCCATATGGTATGATGAATGTATGTACGGAAGATTATGTAGATAATATTCTGGTAAAGTAAAAAAAAAAGCCTCTGATCACCTGGAAGATTTAAAAAGGGTATTTGAACGATGTAGGAGATACAAACTTCGCATGAATCCATTGAAGTGTGCCTTTGGTGTTTGTGTGAAAATGTTTTTAGGTTTTATAGTGCACGAGAAAGGGAAAATGTTGATACTAAAATGGTAGAGCCATTCAATTTATACTGCCTCCCATATACTAGAAACAACTTAAATATTTTCTAAGTGAAGTTTTGTTAGACAATAACACGTTAGCGAAACAAAATAGATAAATATAAATAAATATTTATATATATAATGAAATATAAATAGAACAATTTGTATTTAATTTTCCAAATACAAATAATCAAATAAAACCGTAACAAAAGTTGAAATAAAAAAGGAAGAATAGAGATTTTATGAAACATTGAGGCCTGTGAAACACAGTTTCCTTAAGATAGATACGGCCGCTCCTACAGTACTTGGAGAAACATTGGTTGAATATCTCCCAGGATACAGCAACACAAAGATCAAAGTAGCAACACCTTTGCAGTGATCAATAAACAAACGATGCCTTTTTCTATCACCGAAATGTTTGAGAATACAGAGAGGAAAATGAAGAATTTTGAGAGCAACATAATTTTTGTGTGAGAAATTATTAGAATGTGTAAAAACCTTCAGGAATCATAGCCTTTTATAGGCATTGAGAATGTTGGAATTTTGGAAAATTTCCACAAAATCTGCTATTAAGGAGCCAATAAATCAAATAAATAAGATAAGTGTCTTTATATAACCAGATTATGTCTGCTGAGGAAGCCCAACTAGTCTGAACATTTCGCGCCACCCACGTCATGCGAGTGCACCCCAACCCTATCGGGTTTGTACCTACACCCCCTGCGCGCGAGGTAGGGTTTCAAGATTAGTCATTCAATTACCCTTTAAGAGGGTTCACATATATATACACATCTCATACTTGGTATTTAACCAATGTGGGATCTAATCCTTTACTTTTCATCAACAATTATTTCCAAGTAGCTTACTTTCAGCATCAATTTTTCATTCATCACTCAACCATTTTGAGCATATGATATACCGTTGTAAAGGCCTCATAGAGTAGAATATGAAACCATAATTTTATGATTCAACTCTCCACCTTTACCTATTGAAAATATGCCTCAAAATTCCCATAAAATGTAATTTTTCTAACAAGTTCCATATATCAAGAGGTTCATTCTAGCATTAGGAGAAATTATTATACCCTTTTAGTGTTTGTTGAAAAAGAGAGTTTCATTTTTATGGGGTAAACAATAGTAAAGGTCTCTTAAGAGAATAAAACAAATCCTTAGTATAACACCCCTTACCCGGTTTGGTCGTCGGGTCGAGCTATGAGATGTTACTATTGTAATTGGCACTAAAAAGATCAAAAAAATCATGCAATAATCATTTGCAACTCAATCATGTTCATATTATGTTATTCAAGTAGAAATCAAGACTAAATTGAGCTTACATAAGTTCTATTAATGACCCGGGCATGAAAGAAGACCAAATTGCAAAGTTTTGAAAATTTTGAAATCCACGTCGTGACATCATTCAAAACAGTGAGTCACATCACAATTTCAGACCACTTGACGTTAGGACATCACAGGCTATTTGCCGATGTTACGGCGAGGATTTTGTTTTTGGTAAAATATGGCCATTTGAGACCTATTTTGTGCCAAGCCAAACTATTTACTCAAAAGATGCATATTTGGCTATTTAAACCTGCAAAAAACCAACTTAATCACATACCAACACATCCATTTAACCAACCATAAGACCATGTAAGCTATTTTACATGAATTGACCACTTTGCTAAGCATAACAACTTAAACATTAATCAATTCCTCAAGAATTACTTAACAATCACTTTTAACATTCCAAATTCAACCAAGATCACATTCAATTTATGCAATTCAATAACTCAACGCATGTCTTGATATAGTACGATTAAAGCACATTCAAATTTCACTATATGAACCATTCAAATGCAAGCATTACCCAAGCTTAAAGCTACCATTTCCATGTAATCCCATAAACTTAGTAAGACTCAAAACATACATCATGAACTTAAACATATCATATATCAATCTCCTAATAAACTAATAAATATTCTTCAATGACACCAATGCACAATGATCATTTGAATCAAAACAAACTATCAAACTATAACAGCCTGATTTAGGGGCTAGTCAGAACAGTGGTCTCGGGACCACTAATTAGGGGTTGGAGAAAATTATTTTAATGTTATTTTATGAGTTATAACATGATTATAAAGGTGCATGAAAATTTTGGTGCTTTAATTTTAGAGATTTCACGCTTAATCGTAAAAAAAAAAAAAAACTAAATCGCATAAAGTGAGAAAGTTCTATTTTATTTGCTAGAGGTACCAAATAGCCATATAATATTAAATTTGAGGTCCTTAATGTGTAATTAGGCCATGGGTAAGTGATGGCCGGCCATAGGGGGAAAAAGAAAGGACTTTGTCAATTGGTTAGGTGGAAATTTGGTGATAAAAAATTGATTTTTATCATAAAATAAAGAAAAGAAAAATACCATCTTTTCTTTCCATCTTCTCCACCAAAAATTAGCAGCAAAATGGGGGTTGAGAACTCAAAATTTCAGCCAAGCTTTCCTCCTTACAAGTAAGTGATTTTGGTGGCCTTTCTTGAAAATTTTTGTACTTTTGGAACCCCTAAAGCTTAAGCTAGCTAATGAGGGGACTATTTTGCAAAATGGTTAAGAGTATAGGTTTTTTATATGAGAGAAATTATGTTGTTTTCTGAAATTTTATAGAAGAAAACAAGTCTTAGTTGTTAAATACACAACTTTTGTGAAGGGTGTTTCCATGAAAACACTTAAAAGGGCCTTTTTGTAAAGATTGTGAAATAGGTGGTAAATGTGTGTAAAGGTTGAAATATTGGTGCTATAAGAGGGAATATGAATCGACTAGGCTTGATTAATAAGGAAACTTGATGAAAATTGATATATGAGCCTAGGGGCAAAATCATAATTTTGCCAAAGTCTAAGGGCAAAATAGTAATTTTTCCAAAGTAGAAATTTTAAAATGTATTGATTATTGTGGTGATTGAATGAGTGAAATGTATTGTTATAGATCAAGGAAAACGGGATTCGGATCTAGAGCAGGGGAAAAGAAAGAAATTGATGAATAAGTCCTTTTTTACCCTTTTGGTATCGAGGTAAGTTCGTGTGCAAATAATGTAACCTTAAGTGAAGTATTTGATATTTTGATGTTGTATGAATTGTATATTGTCTCTATGAAATATATTAAATACGTTTTTGACGAGATATCAAAAAATAAAAATCTTCAATTGAACTTTAAGAGTGGATAGAATGCAAATACTATGACACTAAGGTTATTAAGGTTCCGTGTAAGACCATATTTGGAATATGGCCTCAGTGTGAGATTTCGTATAAGACTATGTCAGGGACATGGCATCGATATGATATTTCATGTAAGACCATATCGAGAATATGGCATTGATGCGATACCGTATGTATGAGACTCAAGAGTATCTTGTAGCATTTTGAGAGATTCAACAGGTATGTTGAAAATAAGGAAGTATGTGGATATGACATGAGAGGTACAGGCATGTACCCATGAATGTGAGACAAATGATGCATTCTTTATTGCATATGTTTCCTTATTAATGCATTGTGTGAATGCGTATAACTATTATAGAGATCTATTAAAAATGATAGAGAGTGGGGAAATCCTCGGATGAACATTCAATATAGGAAAATGGGTGTGAATAAATATCCGTGAATGTAAGACAAATGGTGGGCTGTGTCTGATACCACCTTATTATTTGTTAGCGATGGGCTGTGTACGATACCATCGTATTTATTATCAATGGTGGGCTGTGTGCGATACCACCTTATTATTTGTTATCGATGGGCTGTATGCGATACCATCGTGTTTAGTATTAATGGTGGGCTGTGTACGATACCACCGTATTAAATATTAAATTGTGGGCTTTGTGCGAAGCCACCGAGTATTTATTATTATTCCGAGGTGTTATCGAGAAGCTTGACTAAGTAAAATTACATGTGACTTTGTGGTGATAAATACAGGGTATAAGTGTAAGTAATGGTGAACAATGTTTTATGATATGTGTTTGTGATATGTGAAGGTTTGGAATGAGTAAGCATTATGAATGATTGAGTGGGTAACCATGAGCTTAATTGTAAATCTCATTATAATACTATAACATCCTAAAATTTAAATTTTATATGTTGCATTATTTTGGTGCTCAGCTAGTTAAACTATCCAATGTGTGTGTTTAGGGAGTCTTGAGAAGGCTCGAGATTTATTTGGATTTAGAAATTTTTTTTGGCATTTAGTACTTTAAGGAAATGGAATAAGTGACCTTAAAGCTTAAGGTAATAAAGTAGTTAATAGCTAGCATAAAATGAGCAATTAGTAAAGGGGTATGGCGCCATATGTGTTACCTTAAGGGAAGGAGTTCGAATCCCTTTGTGTGCATGTATGAACTTTATTTTTTTGCTTTCCTTCCTTATAGTGTCGGTGAAGCATGAACTTATGGTAAGTTGGACTTTTATTTTTTATGGCAAGATGGCTAAGAGAAAAAGGCAATATTGAAGTTAGGGAAAGGAATCAAATGGAAATGGCATGTAAGGGGAGCATAAGGCTTATTCCAAGGGTGATGTTTTGGAAAGTTTAGGTGGCCAAACTTTTGACCAAATGGCTATGCACTTGGATGGTTTTTGGGGCTAAGGGCGATGGCCGAATGTTATTAGCACTTTGGTAAGGTTTAGGTGCTAGTGTTGGTCATTTTTTTTCATTAGCAAATAGTGTATCAAATTTTCTCTCCAAAACTCTTTTCCCTAGCCGAATGTGTCATGAGCAATAGGTAAATTTTTGTTTGTTTTGGCCATTTCTTTTTGACCAATTTGGTATCATCTTTCATACTCCCCAAACTCTTTTCTTCTTTGTGCCAAAACCATACAACCTTGAAGGGGTATTTTCATTTCTTTTCTTCTCATTGCCGAATGCATAACAATTTGAAGACCTTTTCCTTGTTCATTTTCTACCCTTGAAAACCGAAACTTAAACACCATATCTTATACTTCTTTTTCTTCTTCTTTTCTTTTTGTAAAAACTTTCAAACATCATTTCCCCTCCCATATTTTCACTATAGCCGAATCTCCCACTTCATACATATTTTCTTCTCAACCACTTTTCTACTCACATTTTGATCAATCGGTAAGTGATCCATTTCAACATTTTTTTTTGTATTTTTATTTTACCCTTCCTCTTAGTGCCAAACCTATACCTTAGTGTGGGATGGCCATATTGATCGAGACCATCACCATACTATGGCCATATTGATCGAGACCATCACCATACTATCTCTCATACGAAATCACTTTTCTTTGCTATAGAAAATTAGTGGAAGGCTGAAACTTGGAGTTTCTAAAGTTATCGTTTAATCACTAGGATTCGATCCAAAATCCTTAAGGTAAGGATTCTTTGAGGATTTTATAATCACTTTTTATTTGTTAAGATAGTGTTGATTAATCGATATTATTATAGGGACTCTATCGCTCAATCTTTCATCTTGAGATCATACGGATTCTTGTGGTAAGCCGACTTTACCCCTAAGATCAATCGTTTATAACAACATAATATTAGTTTGGACTAATATTTATTTTCAATGGAGGCAAACAAGATCGAATCAAAAGGAGTAGTGATTGGTGATCGAAAAAGGAGCGAATTTACGATCCCTTCTAGATTCAAACGAAGGGCTATTTCGGCGATCCGAGACTTTCCACCGGGTTGTGGACCCTCATCCGGTGAGAATCAACTATTCGAAGTTGTTCGTAATTGTGAGGCATCAGCGATTCTGGATTTTCCACCGGGTTGTGGACTGTCAACCGGGGAGAAATGGCAAATAGTAGTTGTTCGCGATTCCGAGGGTAAAAATCTAGACCGTTTATCTTAGAGTAGATTTCCTATAAGTGTCCATGATCTAATCGAGCGTTAAAAATATTTTTAGGTGTCGACGATCAGGAAAGTGTAGTGCTTACCGTAATCAGGTGTGTAATCTCACACAGTATTTCATGGGTTAGATAATTATATCGTCTTAACCGCTTGATTAAATCACATATAAGTGAAATCGGGTAAAATGGCATATTTGTCACTATGTTGGTAAAGACTATGAAATCGGTATTAAGACTGTGAAAATTATGAAATTGCCCTCAGTGGGCCAAATCGATAAAAGTGACTTTAAGGGCCAAATGTGATATTTGTTATACGGGCCAAAATGTGATATTTGTTATATGGGCCAAAATGTGATTTTTGTTATATGGGCCAGATTGTAATATGGGCCCAATTGTGATATTTGCTATATGGGCCAAATGAGATATTGGTTGTAAAGGCCCAATTGTGATATTTGATATATGGGCCAGCTTGTGATAATTGTTATAATGGTCCAAATTGTTCCTAATAAATATTTGAATGAATTGTTGTAAATGAATATATATTATATACATGAATTACATGGGATGGGATATTGAAGAAGAGAAGTTCTGGTATCTCTGCTACAAAATTCTGGTTGCTCTGCCACAAATCTGAAAAATGGCAATGCCATGTAAACTCTGTGAATCTGGTGGCTTGTCCACAAATTGTTATAAACGACTTAATGCCTATTTTGGTGTGTTGGCGGGGTGGGTGACTAAAGCTCCCCACAGGTGTGCTGGTTGGTACGGGTGGTGTGTAGCGGATGGAAATTAGGTTTGGTTTGGGAATTGCATATCACATGCATATTATATACATGTTATTATGTTATAATTGTAAATGGGCTTTGGCCCAATAAATGCTTAATTGGATTTTTGGCCCAGTGGACAATGGTAAGTGGGTTACACATCGAGTTCTAATAACTCACCCGTTTTCCTTATCCCTTTCGTAATGGTCATTGATGGAGACTTGGTAGTAGATATCTTGGTGGAGGCCATACTTAAAAACAGTAAAATTTGGAGTTTTGAAATTCTTTTAGTACTTTTAATTATTTTGCTATTTTGAATTAAGGTTTGTAATAAGGCCTCTTGATAATTTTTTTTAATTGGTTATTATTTGATGAAATTATAAACTACTTTAAGTATTTCAAATTGGGATTATATTTCTTTTCTAAAACTTAAATAAACGTTTTATTCCAAATGAGTATATAAAAGGATTTTATAAAAATTTTTCATAATTGTAACTCGGAAATTATTCTTAAGTTTTTCATCAATTCTTTCCAAAAAAAAATTTTTAATTTCTTTTAATATATTTCTCAAACTGTTAAACAATATTTTTAAATTTCAATTTATAAGATCTTACATCTCAAATTATCGATTTATTATTCAAATCTTTTACTCGATAAAAACTTCATCAAAACTTTGAAATTGGTTTTACTTAAAGGAATAAAAGTATATATTTATTTTGTGTAGCATGTCAAAACTGGCCTTAATGCATAGGCTGGGTTTGGGATGTTACATTTTGTGGCATCAGAGCCTGGTTCAAAACTCGGCTGTGGTTTGGGTTTTAAAACATTTTTTTCAAAACTATTTTGGATTATAGAACGTATGTTTTAAAGTTAGTATGGCACCACGAGTATCCGGCACCAAGTCAAGTAAGTGTATTGAAATTGAATGATTATTACTATTGTGATATGGCTATAGGAACACTCTAGAACTTTTAGTTTTAGATGTTAAAACTATAGAGATTGAGACTATAGGATGCATTTACGGAAACAACTCTACCTCTTATATCTCATAAAATATCGTTAATAAACACTGAAATAGAATACTAATTCATAAAACTTGTAATCAGAATACAACGAAATAGTCAATATGAGTGCTAAAGGATGTGGACATGGTAGACGTGGCCTTGGTAGAAGCCGAGGTGCTAAAGTTGTGTCTGAGGCATCGGGACATATGCCGAAAATGGACGCACCGGCATCACCTGTGTTAAAAAATGGATCACATGGCCGTATGAGAGAAGACATTACTCTGTCTCAAGCAATGTTACGAGTTTTGGAAAGGGTTGCTGGGGTTAGATCGGGGCCAGTAGCTTGTGGATCAATATCGGAGCGACTCGGATCAAATGGTGCTGAGACTTTTAGGGGTATCTCGGGAGTAGCCCCAAATGTCGCGAAATATTGGCTAGAGGCTGTGGAGCAGATCATGGATGACTTGGAATGTACCGTCGAGCAGAAACTAAGAGGAGCTATGTCCTTGTTAAGGGACGAGGCGTATCAATGGTGGCTCACTGTTCGAGAAGGCACTTAGGTTGAATGTGTTACCTAGGATTTCTTCAAAACTGCATTCCAAGGAAAGTATGTTGGGGCAAGCTAATTGGATGCCTGAAGGAAGGAATTCTTAAATCTGGTTCAAAGAAATAAGACGGTGGTAGCTTATGAAGCAGAATTTCTACGTTTGAGTCGTTATGCTCGGAGTATAGTGCCAACTGACCATGAACGCTGTGTGCGTTTTGATGACGGGTTGAATGATGAGTTGCGGGTACTGATAGCCCCACAACAAGAAAGGACCTTTGCCACGCTTGTGGAGAAAGCCAAAAAAGCTGAAGAGGCTAAGAACTCAAAGAGGCAAAATCGAGAAAGAGATAGAGGCAGGAACAAGAGGGACTTTAAGTACTTGGGTCCTACTAAAAGGTTTCAGAAGAGGCCCAGGAATGATTAGCCAGCTCAAGCTAGAGCACCTGCTGCTACCATTCAGATTCAATCATGTGTTGACTGTAGAAGATGACACCCTGGTGAATGCTGGAAGAGAACTGGTGGTTATTTTAAATGTGGTTCTAAGGACCATCAGCTTAAGAATTGTCCTCGACAGAGTGCTCCGACTCAAGAAGCTCGTAACCATGATGCACAACCAGCTAGAGGCACTCAGCAGCCACTGAGGGGCCGTGGACCAGGTCAAGGTGGTAATGGCACAGGTCGAGGTCAAGGTGCACTGGGCAGAGGTAATGGCTTCAAGGGTAACGCGGAGGCGAGGTAGCCAAGGGTAGTTTATACAGTCAGACGCTGAGAGGATGGCGATGCACCTGATGTGATAACCGGTACGTTCTTTATCTCCAATGTACCTGTTACTGCTTTGATAGATATCAGATCTACCCATTCGTATGTTGCTAGTGCTATATCTGGAAATCTGAACATTAGATCTGAGATTTCTGATAAATAGATGACGGTAATTAGTCCTTTAGGACAATTTGTGTTAATGAATAAATTGTTTAGAGACGTGCCCTTAGAAATTCAAAGAGAAATATTTTTGGCGGATCTGATGGAACTGCCTTTCAGCAAGTTCGACCTTATTTTGGGCATGGATTGGTTGGTAAAACACCGGGCACACTTGGATTGTGCTACAAAGTGGATGTCGATAAGGACTTTGGAAGATAAGGAAGTGGTGATGATAGGCGAACGGAGAAATTATTTAGCAAATGTGGTATCTGCTTTAAAGGCAAAAAAGTTGGTGCGAAAAGGGTGTGGAGCATTCCTAGCCTTCATTAGTGCTTTGGATGCCAATGAATTATAGGTGGAAGGTGTTAGAACGGTGAAAGAATATTCAGATGTCTTTCCGAGGAACTTCTAGATTTACCTCCAGACCGAAAAGTAGAGTTTGGCATTGAGCTTTTGCCCGAAACGGCTCCGGTGTCCACTGCTCCTTATACGATGGCGCCGAAGGAGTTAATGGAGCTTAAAGCTCAAATTTAAGAATTGTTAGATTGGGGATTTATTCGACTGAGTGTGTCACCGTGGGGAGCACCGATCTTGTTCATCAAAAAGAAGGATGGGTTGATGCGTATGTGCATTGATTATAGGTAGTTGAATAAGTTGATGATCAAGAATCGATATCCATTGCTGAGAATTGATGACCTATTCGACCAACTGTGAGGAGCTTCGATTTTCTCAAAAATAGATTTGAGATCGGGTTATCACCAGCTTAAGGTCAAGAAGGCGAATATTCATAAGACAACGTTTTGAACTCGTTACGGACACTACGAATTCTTGGTGATGACGTTTGGGTTGACCAATGCACCTAGCTGTATTTATGGACATGATGAACCGTGTCTTTCAACCCTACTTAGATCGGTTTGTGGTGGTGTTCATAGATGATATCTTGGTATACTCAAAGAATGAAGAAGAGCATGATTCACATCTGCGCATAGTATTACAAATATTAAGAGAAAAACAACTTTATAACAAATTCAGTAAGTGTGAATTTTGGCTGAAGGAAGTGATTTTCTTGGGACATGTTGTGTCAGCCGAAGGAATCAGAGTTGATCCTCGAAAGTTAAAGGCTGTGTTGGATTGGAAACCACCGAAGTCAGTGGCCAAAATTTGAAGTTTCCTAGGATTGACTGGTTATTATAGACATTTTGTTAAGGGGTTTTCGTTGATTGCTGCACCCCTAACTAAACTATTGCGAAAGGGAGTATCATTTGTGTGGGCAGAACAATAGCAAGAAAGTTTTGAGAAACTGAAGAAGATTTTGACGGAAGTGCCAGTACTGATTCAACCTGAGGCTGGAAAAAAGTTTATCGTTTACTATGATGCGTCACACATGGGTTTAGGATGTGTGTTGATGCAAGGTGAAAAAGTGGTGGCTTATGCATCTCATCAGTTAAGGCCGCACGAAGTCAACTATCCTACTCATGATTTGGAGTTAGCTGCGGTGGTTTTTGCTTTAAAGATTTGGAGGCACTATCTTTACGGTGAGGAGTCGATCATTTATACGGACCATAAGAGTCTAAAGTAACTGGTTACCCAAAAGGAGTTGAACTTAAGATAGCGGAGGTGGATAGAGCTGTTGAAGGATTACGACTTCTCAATCGAGTATCACCCTGGAAAGGCTAACGTGGTGGCAGGCACGTTGAGTCGTAAGGTGATATTGGAGTTGAGAGCGATGTTTGCTCATCTCAGTTTGTATGAAGATGGCAGTCTGCTAGCCGAACTTCAGGTGAAGCCTATGTGGTTAGGTCAGATCAAGGAAAAGTAGTTATCTGATGAAAATTTGGGTCCCTTACTTTAGCAAGTGGAAGATGGTGTTATAAGGGATTTTGGATTTGAAAAGGATGGAGTACTGTGTTTTCGCGGAAGAATTTGTATGCCCAAGGATTCAGATTTGAGACAAATGATTTTGCAAGAGGCGCATAGTAGCCATTATGCTATGCACCCCAGGGGAAATAAAATGTATCGAGACCTCCGTGAGCAGTATTGGTGGCCAAGGTTGAAGTTAGAGGTTACTGATTTCGTGAGTAGGTGCTTGGCTTGTTAACAAGTGAAGGCGGAACACCAATTACCATCGGGATTGTTGCAACTGGTAAAGATTCCATTATGGAAATGGGAACGGATAACGATGGATTTTGTTAATGGGTTACCCTTATCACCTACCAAGAAAGATTCCATCTGGGTAATAGTGGATCGATTGACGAAGATTGCTCATTTTCTACCGATTCGTACGGATTTCTCACTGTAGAAGTTGGCTAAGTTGTATGTAGTGGAGATCGTAAGGTTACATGGGGTACCAGTGTCTATTATATCGGACAGGGACCCTAGGTTTACATCACGATTTTGGAAAGCTTTACATGAAGCTTTGGGAACAAAGTTAAATTTTAGCACGACTTTTCATCCTCAGTCAGATGGTCAGTCGGAAAGAGTAATCCAGATTTTGGAAGACATGTTAAGGGGTTGTGTGATTGACTTCAGAGGTAGTTGGGAGGATTTTCTACCTTTGGCAGAATTTGCTTATAACAATAGCTATCAATCCAATATCCAGATGGCACCCTACGAGACATTGTATGGTCGTAGGTATCGTACTCCTACTTGTTGGACTGAATTGAGGGAATGGCAGTTATTGGGTCCTGAGCTAATATCGGAGACGGAGGAAAAAGTAAAGGTAATTAGGGCACGATTAAAGGAAGCTTCGGAGAGACAAAAATCTTATACGGATCTGAAGAGTAAGGATCTTGAGTTTGCGGTGGGAGATCAAGTCTTTTAAAGGTCTCACCTTGGAAGAAGATCTTCAAATTTGGAAGGAAGGGCAAGTTGAGCCCTAGGTTCATCGGACCGTATCGTGTGTTGAAGCGTGTAGGACCAGTGGCTTATCAACTTGACTTACCTCCGGAGTTGAGTCAGATACATAGTGATTTCCATGTCTCAATGTTAAAGCATTACCGATCGGATTCGTCTCATATAGTACCGGTAGAGGAAATTGAGATAAGACCTAATTTGTCATTCGAGTAGGAACCAGTGCAAATTCTAGATCGAGACGTTAAGGTACTGAGAAGGAAGACTGTGCCGTTAGTCAAGGTTCTATGGCGTAATCACGGAGCGGAAGATGCTATGTGGGAGCCTGAGGACGCAATTCGACAGCAATATCCTCACCTCTTTTAACCAGGTAAATTTCGAGGACAAAATTTTCTTTAAGGGGGTAGAATTGTAACATCCTAAAATTTAAATTTTATATGTTGCATTATTTTGGTGCTCAGTTAGTTAAACTATCCAATGTGTGTGTTAAGGTAGTCCTAAGAAGGCTTGGGATTTATTTGGATTTAGAATTTTTTTTGGCATTTAGTACTTTAAGGAAATGGAATAAGTGACCTTAAAGCTTAATGTAATAAAGTGGTAAATAGCTACTATAAAATGAGCAATTAGTAAAGAGGTATGGCGTCATATGTGTTACCTTGAGGGAAAGAGTTCGAATCCCTTTGTGTGCATGTGTAAACTTTATTTTTTTGCTTTCCTTTCTTATAGTGTCGGTCAAGCATGAACTTATGGTAAGATGGACTTATATTTTTTTATGGCAAGATGGCTAAGAAAAAAGGGCAAGATTGAAGTTAGGGAAAGGAATCAAATGGAAATGGCATGTAAGGGGAGCATAAGGCTTATTCCAAGGGTGATGTTTTGGAAAGTTTGGGTGGCCAAACTTTTGACCAACTGGCTATGCACTTGGATGGCTTTTGGGGCTAAGGGGGATGGCCGAATGTTATTAGCACTTTGGTAAGGTTTAGGTGCTAGTGTTGGTCATTTTTTTTCATTAGCAAATAGTGCATCAAATTTTCTCTCCAAAACTCTTTTCCCTAGCCGAATGTGTCATGAGCAATAGGTAAATTTTTGTTTGTTTTGGCCATTTCTTTTTGACCAATTTGGTATCATCTTTCATACTCCCCAAACTCTTTTCTTCTTTGTGCCGAAACCATTCAACCTTGAAGGGGAATTTTCATTTCTTTTCTTCTCATTGCCGAATGCATAACAATTTGAAGACCTTTTCCTTGTTCATTTTCCACCCTTGAAATCCAAAACATAAACACCATATCTTCTACTTCTTTTTCTGCTTCTTTTCTTTTTGTAAAAA
The DNA here is from genome assembly GCA_025506655.1 of Gossypium rotundifolium. Taxonomy (NCBI): domain Eukaryota; kingdom Viridiplantae; phylum Streptophyta; class Magnoliopsida; order Malvales; family Malvaceae; genus Gossypium; species Gossypium rotundifolium. Next base: position 153,174,666 of record CP106722.1, read on the forward strand.
CTTTCAAACATCATTTCCCCTCCAATATTTTCACTATAGCCGAATCTTCCACTTCATACATATTTTCTTCTCAACCACTTTTCTACTCACACTTTGATCAATCGGTAAGTGATCCATTTCAACATTTTTTTGTAATTTTATTTTACCCTTTCTCTTAGTGCCGAACCTATACCTTGGTGTGGGATGGCCATATTGATCGAGACCATCACCATACTATCTCTCATACGAAATCACTTTTCTTTGCTATAGAAAATTAGTGGAAGGCCAAAACTTGGAGTTTTCGAAGTCATCGTTTAATCGCTAGGATTCGGTCCAAAATCCTTAAGGTAAGGATTCTTTGGGGATTTATAATCACTTTTTATTCATTAAGATAGTGTTGATTAATCGATATTATTATAGGGACTCTATCGCTCAATCTTTCATCTTGAGATCATACGGATTCTTGTGGTAAGCCGACTTCACCCCTAAGATCAATCGTTTATAACAACGTAATATTAGTTTGGACTAATATTTATTTTCAATGGAGGCAAACAAGATCGAATCAAAAGGGGTAGTGATTGGTGATCAAAAAAGGAGCAAATTTACATCCCTTCTAGATTCAAACGAAGGGCTGCTTCGACGATCTGAGACTTTCCACCGGGTTGTGGACCCTCATCCGGTGAGAATCAACTATTTGAAGTTGTTCGCAATTGTGAGGCATTAGCGATTCAGGATTTTCCACCGGGTTGTGGACTATCAATCGGGGAGAAACGACAAATAGTAGTTGTTCACGATTCCGAGGGTAAAAATCTAGACCATTTATCTTAGAGTAGATTTCCTATAAGTGTACATGATCTAATCGAGCGTTAAAAATATTTTTAGGCGTCGACAATCAGAAAAGTGTAGTGCTTACCGTAATCAGGTGTGTAATCTCACACAGTATTTCATGGGTTAGATAATTATATCTTGTTAACCGTTTGATTAAATCACATGTTAGTGAAATCGGGTAAAATGGCATATTTGTCACTATGTTGGTAAAGACTATGAAATCGGTATTAAGACTGTGAAAATTACGAAATTGCGCTCAATGGGCCAAATCGATAAAAGTGACTTTAAGGGCCAAATGTGATATTTGTTAGACGGGCCAAAATGTGATATTTGTTATATAGGCCAAAATGTGATATTTGTTATATGGGCCAGATTGTGATATGGGCCCAATTGTGATATTTGCTATATGGGCCAAATGAGATATTGGTTATAAAGGCCCAATTGTGATATTTGTTATATGGGCCAGATTGTGATATGGGCCAGCTTGTGATAATTGTTATAATGGTCCAAATTGTTCGTAATAAACATTTGAATGAATTGTTGTAAATGAATATATATTATATACATGATTTGCATGGGATGGGATATTGATGAAGAGAAGTTCTGGTAGCTCTCCTACAAAATTTTGGTGGCTCTGCCACAAATTTGAAAAATGGCAATGCCATGTAAACTCTGTTAATCTGGTGGCTTGTCCACAAATTGTTATAAACGGCTTAATGCCTATTTTGGTGTGTTGGCGAGGTGGGTGACTAAAGCTCCCCACAGGTGTGCTGGTTGGTACGAGTGGTGTGTAGCAGATGGAAATTAGGTTTGGTTTGGGAATTGCATATCACATGCATATTATATACATGTTATTATGTTATAATTGTAAATGGGCTTTGGCCCAATAAATGCTTAATTGGATTTTTGGCCCAGTGGACAATGGTAAGTGGGTTACACACTGAGTTCTAGTAACTCACCCCGTTTTCCTTATCCCTTTTAGGTAATAATCATTGATGGAGACTTGGGCCGTAAATATCTTGGTGGAGGCCATACTTAAAAACGGTTAAATTTGGAGTTTTGAATTTCTTTTAATACTTTTAATTATTTTGCTATTTTGAATTAAGGTTTGTAATAAGGCCTCTTGATAATTTTTTTTATTTGGTTATTGTTTGATGAAATTATAAACTGCTTTAAGCATTTCAAATTGGGATTATATTTCTTTTCTAAAACTTAAATAAACGTTTTATTCCAAATAAGTATATAAAAGGATTTGATAAAAATTTTCATAATTGTAACTCGGAAATTATTCTTAAGTTTTCATCAATTCTTTCCGAAAAATATCTTTAATTTCTTTTAAAATTTTTCTTGAACTGTTAAACGATATTTTCAAATTTCGATTTATAAGATCTTACATCTCAAATTGTCGATTTATTATTCAAATCTTTTACTCGATAAAAACTTCGTCAAAACTTTGAAATCGATTTTACTTAAAGGAATAAAAGTATATATTTATTTTGTATGGCATGTCAAAATTGGCCTTAACGCATAGGCCGGGTTTGGGGTGTTACAAATACCCTTGTGGTTGAGTAAAATAAATGAATGTCAATAGTTGATTATTATTTGCATATGAAGTTACTAAGCTTTATTGCTTACTCCATTTTCCTTTCCTATCTCTTATAGGTTAACTTAACTAGCCCAGGTTGGAGATCGCCGGAGATGCTTTCACACTATCGCACAGTCATTTGGGTATAAGTTTCAAGTCTCTTGAGATATGGCATGTATAGGGATCTTATCTTTTGATTAATTAAGTCATAGTTTATGTAGCCAAATGTGTTGGCCTAAAACGGCTGATGAATCGATTGTGTATAGCCACGGATGATGGCTTATGTCAATTATAGTTATGCTAGTGATAACACTCTCTTGTGTATGTGAAGCTAGTATGGTTATCATGGATCAAATGTGAAATTAAGTGTTATAAATGATGATATCAGAATGATGTGTTATGTTGCATGAATGTGTGGATGTAAGGGTAGCATGATGGCTTGAAAAATAGCCTAGAATTTGTCCACAAAGGTAGACACATGGGCGTGTGTCTAGCCCGTGTATGACCCACGATCCACCTCATGGGCGTGTGCCTAGGTCGTGTGAAGTCTGCACTTAAAATTAGGAATTTAATTCGCCACACGGTCAAGGACACGGGTGTGTGCTTTACCTGTGTGACATTTATGGGGTGATGACATCAGAAATAGAATGCCAAGATTTTGGTACACGGGCTACGACACGGGCTTGTCGAGGCGTGGGAGGGACATGGACGTGTGTCCGATAGTGTGAAAACCCCTGTAGGTACTAATTGAGAATTAATTCCACACGGGTGTGGAGCACGGGCGTGTGATATGTCACACAGGCGTATGGATTGTTTATTGAATAATTTTCTAAGATTTTCTAGAGAGTTTCAAAGGGGTTCGAGTTGATCTCGGACCATTTCTAATGTGTGATTTGAGCCTAGTAGGCTTATTTAAGAGATGTTACGAAAAGTTTTAATTTCGAGTGGAAAATTGAGTCTTGCTATTGATTAATTGTGGTGTATAAGTCTGGTAATGCCTCGTACCCTGTTCCGATGTTAAATACGGGTAAAGGTGTTAAATTTAGTGGTATCAGAGCTATGGTTGAGTCAATTCTCGGACTAACCTAACATATAAGAGTTTAGCTATACATGCCATATTACTACTCATGATAGTGTGATATCTCCCGGCTCTAACAAAATTATTTTGTTAAGACAGAGATGATTCCCAACAGGGCTATTTTCGATAATGCTGAAAATGATAATGAGATGATTGAAATGTACTTATGATGTGACGAAATTCAGAAAGGTATGAATAGAAGTTCATGAAATGTGGGTGGTAAGGGATGAAATGAGACAATCATAAGTTAAGAAATGTGAAAACATGGAACGAAATAAAAGTTATATGGTGATAAGCTCATCTATGTTGGTTCGACATGCATACGATACTATATGCCCAACATATTTGATTAAGTGAATATGATGAGTAAACTTACCTAATGAACGGGATATGTGTGTATGTACTTTTGTTTGAATAATGTACAATTGGTATGCCCACATAGTTGAATAACATGTTTAATTGTTAAATAAGAGAATAAACAATGTTTTGTTTTATGACTCTATTATGATGCCATGAATATTATAATAGCATGTGAGTTGAATTGAAAGGTCAAATTAAGTAGAACGTAGGAGATGAGTACGATCATCCAGTAATGAATTGACAGATAAGACCATGGTTTGACTATGGCAGTACCTGTGATCCCATATAAGACCATGTATGGGACATGGCATTGGCATCGATACATGATCCCGTGTAAGACCATATCTGGGATATGGCATCGACATTGAATAGTGATTCTATGTAAGACCACGTGTAGGACCTAGCTTCAGTATGAAATCATGTAAGACTATGTCTGGGACATGGCATCGATGTACGATCTCGTGTAAGACAATATCTGGGATATGGCATCGACATCGACATGTGTTTCCATGTAAGACCATATCTGGGATATGGCATTGGTATCGATATGAGATTTCATGTAAGACCATAGTGGGACTATGGCATCGTGACTGCATGTAAGATTATAGCTGAGCTATGATAGTGTGATACGAGTAAGACCATAGTTGGACTATGGAAATCAAGTAAATGACGTACTCAGACCCGTAAGACGTTCTTTAAATTGACAAGTGATAGTAAGAGAAATTGGAGTTAGATGTTGGGTATTAATTAGATATTAATGTGGAACTTGAGTAAGTAAAATCACTGTTCAAAATTATGGGTGAAGGAAAACATTTGTAATCTAAATAAGTGTGAAAATTCGCTTGGAGTGAGTTTTATGATTACGATGATATTTCACTAATGATGAATGCTAAGGTATATGTGTGTAAGTTTGAGAGTTCATTTAGAGGCTTACGACCTCACCCCCTTACCAATGTTGATTTATAACGAGAATTTTACGGGAGTCGAGATGAATAAGTTCATAAGTGTGAAACTAAAGAGTTCGGTAGTGAAACCATTATTAATGCATACAGAGATGAAAGTAGTTGGAAAGTGAAAATAGTTTGGGAAGAATATCAGAATGTCTTAAAGATTACACATGTTATGCAATGTCAAGGATAAAGAAAGAAATAGCCTCGGCAATTCGACTCAATTGAGTATGAAGTCTAAAATATGTATTTACTAAAATCTTCTCGAATCGATGTTCATTAGTAATATGGAATAATAAAGGGAATATGATGACGAAAATAGTGAAAGAAATAATATTCGAACTATAAAAGTGTTTGAGGATGACAATCATGGTTGAATAGATTGTAATGATCTCTTTGAGTATTTTGTATAGATATTTATTCCCCTTTAGGGGTTACGTGGTTGTTCATTTTTATGAAATTATGATCGTGTGAGAATGCTAGCTAATTGTAAAATTAGATGAAATTGCAGTCTATTTGGTTGGTTCATGATCGGTATTTCTCATCTCTTCGGAATTCTACTCTGGTATGTTGGAGTAAAGTTAGTGGTAAAAAAAATTATGTGGAACTATTCTTATGTTTTGTTGATCATGGTTTATCCTTAAAGTGTGTTCTTCATCATGTGATAGCTACATTTACTATGGTTATGCTTTTAGTTCGATCATAGAAAGGTGATGATTCTAGTATTTGGATACCACTAATTTTCATATAAGAAGTTAATAATGACAAGGGTATAAGTGGTGAAATCGCAAGTTCCAAGTTGTACGATGGATCCTTCAGGTAAGTCAATTAAAGTCAATGCATTCAATTGAGATGTCCTTGTTACTCTGAGCTAAGGCGATAATAAAGGTTTTTGGTTAGCATAACAAGAGAATTTAAAGAGATTATGTGTTTGAACTGCATCCTCAGTATGAAGAAAAGAGTATATTGATATGTTATTATTCGATAGTTGAAGTTAACTCAGTTACTTTTATTTGAGTAATTGATTTGTTAAAATATGATTCGAGTTATATTTATTTTAAGCGTGCTTCAACAAAGAGAATAAATTCTGTGTATTCAAGAGTATGATGACGAAAAGTTTGAATGAGGAAATTAGAGCCTAGACAGCATAATACAAAGATATGCCTATTGAAATATTCTAACTGAATGATGTTAATTACAAGTTGAAGTTGTTCTGATTGAAAAGTTATCACATTTATGAAAGTTTGAATGGTCTGTTGCACGTTAGTGAAGTTGAAAGCCATTGAAGGTATTATTAACCAAAAGTTTTAGTTCTGAGTTCAGTTTGAATCGAGAAACGAATTTATGATTTTCAGTGATGCACTATTGAACAAATTGGAATATGTCTTAATACCAGACTGTAAAGAGGTAGTTTGTATCTTTAGATGGTTAAAGTTACATAAAAAAGAACTATTCGACTGGTAATTTAGAGACGATCACTTTTATGTCTATGTTGTGAATTCGATGATATATTATGATCTATGGAAAAAGTCATGTGCTTTCTGAGCCCTGATGAGTTAAAGTATCTAATGTTGTAGAAAAATTTGAATGTAAGATAGTGACGATGGTTTGAGCTATTGCAGGAGTATGTGTAGTTATTGAGTTACCTTTCAAGAAATATATGTAGTAAAGATATCTCGATGGAAAACCCTCGTTTAATTGATACGAGTTGGTTACTTGATTGACCTTAGTTGATAATATCCTAAATTTAGCGATGTTAAATGCTAAAACGAGTTTTTCCTTGTGAACAGAGAAGTTCAGAAGTTTGATAGTGAATGGTAATCTAAATGAGTCCAAAATGAGTTTACTCGATGTTAAAATTGTGTCGGGTATGATTTCTGTTATTATTGTTATCAAAAAACAGAATTTGCATATTGATGAATCCAGAACTTATGCAGAAGTTTTGGTACGAGGCTCAGTAGTAGCATGTTTTCTCATTCAAGAATAAGAAAAGGTGCAATTATATGAGCAAATGTTTTGGTAATTGAGTATACATCACGATATGTTTGAGTTATGTTCACAGGTTTGTCGATCGATAAAAGCTGAATTTTTAACAATATTCAAATTCAGGACTATTACAGTCAGTGAAAATTCTAGGGAGAAAATGAGTTGATAATACTATAGATTTTGATTTTGGACAGTTATAATCCTCAAAAAGAAAGATGTCATTTGGATTGTGGTAAATTTTTTGATAAAGATTGGTATGACCATTTTAGCATTTGCAGAAATATTATTTGATAGATTACTGAGTATATGTGTTTCAAAAAGAGAGTGATTTAAATTTTAAAGATGTGCTTCAACATTGTGTACTAAAGTTGAAAGGTCATTAGAAAGAGATATACGAGGTTAAATCGATTTTTGATTCTAAAAAGTTAGTGGAAATGTTTGTAACATCCCAAAATTAGCCTAGTAGGATTGGGCCCAATGGGCCTTGGGCGTAGGACTATTTACAATAATTGAGAATAAGAGAATGGCGTTGTTACAAATTAGACTTATTAGTTAAGTGAATTTGGAAGGTTACGAGGTTTCTATGAAGTCTCGGGTTCAAGTTAGGCCATAGGAAGAATTTTCATTTTTGGACTTTTAGTGGATATGGCTGATGGAGGGAGGACTTAGGAATAAATGGGTGCATTTAGGAGACACAAGAGGAGCTTGTGGCTTAGTGGCAAGTGGTGTGAATTGGATGATGGGAGAACTAGAGTTCAATCTCATGGAAATCAAGGGAGTTTTATTTTTCCAAAAGGAGAAGAGATGATAAGGGACAAGTGGAGGGATTCATGGAGGAAATCATGGAGATGGAGAGGAGATTGAGGAAGAAAATAAGGCAAGGTGGACTTTTTAATAAGGCAAGGTGGCTAAGGAAATATGGTAAGGAAGAATGGATTCAAGGAAATCAAAAGAAAAGGGCAAGTAAGGGGAACATGTGGCCTTTTTCATGGGAAGTGTTATGGAAGGTATGGTTGGCCAACTTTTGACCATTATGGTCATGTATGTGGATGGTTTTGGGGGAAAGGGAGGTAGCTGAATTTTGCTTGGTCATTTGGTAGAATTTTGGTGTTGTTAGGCAAAAATCACTTTTGCACTATTTTGTGTTTTTCTCCAAACTCCTTCTTTTGCTTTGTGCCGAATTTACAATCCATTAGTGAGCATATTTTCTTCACTTCTTCATTGGGTGCCGAAACCTTAATCCATCTTTCACCATTCTTCTTGTTGTCGAAATACTCACATTTCTCTTTGGTTCATATCTCTTTTGGTGTTGACCGAAACACTCCAAACACCTTGGTACATTTTCTCCTTTCTTTTAATCATTTCTACTCATTTGTGTTGACACTCACTCGTTTGATCAATCGAGTTATAGTGGAAGGCCGAAACTTTGACTCATCCATAGCCATTGTACAATCATTAGAAATTGGAACTAATATTGTTAAGGTAAGGGATTCATCATGGTTCTTTTTGGATCTTTTCGTGTGACCGGTTATTTTGCTTAACGAGATAGTGGTTGTGACTAATCGATTATATTTTTAGGGACTAAATCGCTCGATCTATCCCTCGTAATAAGAGACTTTGATTGCTGGTAAGTGATATAGATTGTTAATCAATCGAAATATTTGGTTGAAGTGGTAAATTGGGTTTGGACTAATTGTTGACCGATTGTACTTTTAGGTGCCGCGAAGAGTATCGTGTTACGGATCCCGTAATAAGGTGTGTAATCCCGTACCTTCCGTATACATATCTGAAATGGTGTGTAATCTCACACTTCTCTGAAAGTTCGTATGAAATATTCTGTGAATCGGTCAAAATACCAAAGAAAACCAAAAATCGACATCCGTAATCACTCGGGCGTGCGTATGATCTTAGTAGTAATTATATTTTGTAATAAAATAGTTTCGATTAGAAATAGTGATGTGTTTTTGAAAAATCACGAAAAATAGGAGAAAGGGAATTAGAAAGTGAATAAGATATCAAATAAAATCTTACTGTATCTATTTCGATAAGGAAGAAACGAAGAGGGAAAAGTAATTTATATTCTGAGATATGTTAATTTTAGTGAGACTGGTTCTGAATGACTTCGTGGTTCCCTGATTTGTCTTGGAAAAATCATATAAAATTGTATAAAGTAAATTATAGGTTATAATTTATATGTATGGATTAATTAGTGAGCCTATTTTCAATGGAAACAAGTGGGAGCAGTATATGAAAACCATACAGTGCGATATTTGAAATTAAGAAAGGAGAGGTCAGAATTGTTGGACAGTGGAACAAGGGAAACTTTAAGGAATAAACTGTACTAAATGGTGAAGCGAAAAATTCTGAAAATATTGTTGTAAGAAGATATATAAGTCTAATTTCAAGGAAAATTTACGGATTTAGATTTTGAGTTTCCTAACTAAAGTTATAGTCAATTTAGTCAGTACGACATAGATGGGCAGTTTAAATTTTTATGCCCAAATTAGTAGTTAAGTCTGGATTGCAAAATTACCAAATTACCCTTAGTGGGCAATATTACCAATTTACGAAAATACCCCTGTGGGTCGAATTATCGAAATACCCTTAGTGGGTAAGATTACTGAATTATCGAAATGCCCTGAAAGGGCCGAAATACGATATTGCTTAATGGACTGAATTGACATTTTGCCTTATGGGCCGATTGGACATATTGATTAATGGGCCAATATGATATTTTACTATATGGGCCGATCTGATATTTTGCTATATGAGCCAATTTGATATGTGACTAAATAGGCCGAATTGATATGTGACTAAATGGGCCAATTTGATATGTTACTAAATGGTCGAATTGATATGTGATTAAATGGGCCAATTTGATATGTGACTAAATGGGCCGAATTGATATGTGATTAAATGGACCGAATGGATATGTGATAAAATGGGCCGATTTGATATATTGCTCTAATGGGCCGATTTTGTAAAGTGTTATTGGGCCAATTTGTTTGTCATAAATTTCTGAATTTTTAATTATTGTTATTATATTTGTAAATATCATGTTTTTATATGTATGATGCATATATATGAATTGCATAGGATGGGATAATGATGAAGAGAAGTTTTGGTAGCTTTGCTACATAAATCTGGTGGCTCTGCCACAAATCTGAAAAATGGCAATACCATGTAAATTTTGTTAATCTGGTGGCTTGTCCACAAATTTGATATAAATGGCTTAATGCCTATGTTTGGTGTGTTGGCGGGGTGGGTGACTAAAGCTCCCCACAAGTGTGTTGGTTGGTACGGGTGGTGTGTAGCGGATGGAATACTAGGCTTGGTTTGGCAATTGCATTTCATATTCATGTTATATTCATTATATTATTATTATTGTATGTGGGATTAGGCCTAAATAATTGCTTAATGAGATTTTGGCCCAGTGAACAACGGTAAGGGGATTTCACACTGAGTTCTTATAACTCAGCCCCCTTTTCTCTTAACCCTTGTAGGTAATGCTCAGTGACGTGGACTTGGGCCATGGATGACTCAGTGGAGGCCATACTTGGGAAATGGTTTTTATTGAACTTTAGTTTCCTGATTTCATTAACTTTATTGTTCTTACTATTTTGAGTTTATTCTGTGTTGTAATAAGGCCTCTGGAATATTTTATTTTGCTTATGTTTTTGTCGTACTTAGTATTATGCTTGAATTATTTTTAAATGGGGATTTTTATAAAAATCTTAAGTAAAGGTTTTCCAAAATAGATTAACAAATGATTTTCATAACAAACTTTTACAAATGATTTAACTCAGAAATTCTCTTTCAAATTATCGACGACATTTTCAAAAGTCACGGTTAAAGTTCACTACCTTGATTTTCGACTCATCAATTAACCTCTCAAAAATACTTGTATTTTATCTATGTTTCCGCAATGTTTTCAAAAGGTTTCTGCAACTCTATTTCCAAACGTCATATTTTCGTAAATCGTTTATTTCAAATATGTTTTCGCAACAAAAAAGGTTTTTAAAGATAATTACATTTTCAAGTAGATAACAATTGCTTAAGTGTTTTGAGTTTTAACAAAGAGGCTGTAATTCTCAAATAAGTTATTAAAAATTGCAAAGTCGATTTTATAAGAACATTAGTTCAAATTTATCGATTTATCAATCAATCTTTGAGGTCAATAGTATTTTATCAAATGTCTCAAATCAAACTTGTTTTTCTTGATTTTAACAAAACTTATTTTAGTATGAATCACAAATCCTTTATACATTTTCTTCAATGTGACACACCAGATTTGGGCCTAACTTCTGGGTCGGGTTTGGGGTATTACATTTTATGGTATCAGAGCCCAGTTTCAAAACTCGGCTGTGGTTTGGGTTCAAAAGCATTTTTCCAAAGCTATTTAAATTTTAATTTATAAATGCATGTTCTAAAGGAAGTATGACACCACGGGTATTTGGCACCAAGTCAAGTAAGTACCTGTTATCATTATATAACTATGATTATTGTGATATGATTGTAGGAATACTTTAGAACTTTTTAGGTATTGAAATTATAGAGATTGAAACTATAGGATGCGTTTGTGAAAACAACTTTGCTTCCTATACTCCATAAAACATTGTTTAATAAACATTGAACAGCATATTGATTCATAAGACTCTTAATCAGATTAAATTGACTTAGTGAACATGAGCAATAGAAGGCGTGGACGCAGTGGACGTACACATGGTAGAGGCCGAGGTGCTAGGGCTAGATCTTCGGCACTGAGGCATGTTTCCGAAAGAGAGACGTTGGCATTGCCAGTGGCTGAGACGGGATCTCATTATCGAGTTAAGGTTGATGAGCTGACTCAGATAGTTAAGAAAGTATTGAAGGAGGTTAAAGGAATCAGTGAGGCACTTCGAGTAGGGTGCGTGGACTATAAGAAGAAAAGAGATCGTGGTTCTTCAAGGTCGCAATCTCGTTCTGTGAAGCGTGTTAAGGCATGTCCAAACTTTCTAGTTTGCGATTATTGCGGAAATTATCATTCGGGTGAATGTTGGAGGAGGTCAAGAGCATGCTTGAGATACGGGTCTAAGGAGCATAAGGCTCGTGATTGTTTCATCAACATCAAGTCAGGTATGTTTTGGTTGGACATGATGATTGAATGTAGAAAATTTTAGTTATAAGTGGTAGATAACTGCTTGCTTCAGTGGTTAGATGTTTGGTTGTGTGAAAGAGGATTCAAGATTATGTTCAAAGTACATTAGTGTTATTTAGATCAGAGTGCGCAGCAAAAGCATAGTGGTGTGTTTAGAGCGATGCATTTAGTAGTTGATTGGAAATTTCGAGGATGAAATTTCTTTAAGGAGGATAGAATTGTGACATCCCAAAATTGGGCCTAGTAGAATTGGGCCCAATGGGCCTTGGGCGTAGGATTGTTTACAATAATTGAGAATAAGAGAATGGCATTGTTACAAATTAGACTTATTAGTTAAGTGAATTTAGAAGGTTATGAGATTTCTATGAAGTCTCGGGTTCAAGTTAGGCCATAGGAAGAATTTTTACTTTTGGACTTTTAGTGGATATGGCTGATGGAAGAATGACTTAGGAATAAATGGGTGCATTTAGGAGACACAAGAGGAGCTTGTGGCTTAGTGGCAAGTGGTGTGAATTGGATGATGGGAGAACTAGGGTTCGAATCTCATGGAAATCAAGGGAGTTTTATTTTTGCCAAAAAGGAGAAGAGATGATAAGGGGACAAGTGGAGGGATTCATGGAGGAAATCATGGAGATGGAGAGGAGATTGAGATGATAGAGAGGAGATTGAGGAAGAAAATAAGGCAAGGTGACTAAGGAAATATGGTAAGGAAGAATGGATGGAAGGAATCAAAAGAAAAGGGCAAGTAAGGGGAACATGTGGCCTTTTCAAGGGAAGTGTTATGAAAGGTATAGTTGGCCAACTTTTGACCATTATGGTCATGTATGTGGATGGTTTTGGGGGAAAGGGAGGTAGCTAAATTTTGCTTGGTCATTTGGTAGAATTTTGGTGTTGTTAGGCAAAAATCACTTTTGCACTATTTTGTGTTTTTCTCCAAACTCCTTCTTTTGCTTTGTGCCGAATTTACAAGCCATTAGTGAGCATATTTTCTTCACTTCTTCCTTGGGTGTTGAAACCTTAATCCATCTTTCACCATTCTTCTTGTTGCCAAAATACTCACATTTCTCTTTGGTTTATATCTCTTTTGGTGTTGACCGAAACACTCCAAACACCTTGATACATCTTCTCCTTTCTTTTAATCATTTCTACTCATTTGTGTTGACACTCACTCGTTTGATCAATCGAGTTATAGTGGAAGGCCGAAACTTTGACTCATCCATAGCTATTGTACAATCGTTAGAAATCAGAACTAATATCGTTAAGGTAAGGGATTCATCATGGTTCTTTTTGGATCTTTTCGTTGACCGATTATTTTCCTTAATGGGATAGTGGTTGCGACTAATCGATTATATTTTTAGGGACTAAATCGCTTGATCTATCCCTCGTAATAAGAGACTCGAATTGTTGGTAAGTGATATAGATTGTTAATCAATCGAAATATTTGGTTGAAGTGGTAAATTGGGTTTGGACTAATTGTTGACCGATTGTACTTTTAGGTGCCGCAAAGAGTATCGTATTACGGATCCCGTAATAAGGTGTGTAATCCCGTACCTTCAGTATACATATCTGAAATGGTGTGTAATATCACACTTCTCTGAAAGTTTGTATGAAATATTCTGTGAATTGATCGAAATACTGAAGAAAACTAAAAACCGGCATCCGTAATCACTCGTGCGTGCGTATGATCTTAGTAGTAATTATATTTTGTAATAAAACAGTTCCGATTAGAAAGGGTGACGTATTTTTGAAAAATCACGAAAAATAGGAGAAAGGGAATTATAAAGTGAATAAAATATCAAATAAAATCCTACTGTGTCTATTTCGATAAGGAAGAAACAGAGAAGGAAAAGGAATTTTATATTCTGAGATATGTTAATTTTAGTGAGACTGGTTTTGAATGACTTCGTGGTTCCCTGATCTGTCTTGGAAAAATCATATAAAATTGTACAAAGTAAATTATGGGTTATAATTTATATGTATGGATTACTTAGTGAGCCTATTTTCAATAGAAACCAGTGGGAGCAGTATATGAAAACTGTACAGTGATATATTTGAAATTAAGAAAGGAGAGGTCAGAATCATTGGATAGTGGAACAAGGGAAAATTTAAGGAATAAAATATATAAAATGGTTTAGGAAAAAATTCTGAAAATATTGTTGTAAGAATATATATGAGTCTAGTTTCAAGGAAAATTTACGGATTTAGATTTCGAGTTTCCTAACTAAAGTTATAGTCAATTTAGTTAGTACGACGCAGATGGATAGTTTAAATTTTTATGCCCAAATTAGTGTTAAGTCTAGATTACGAAACTACCAAATTACCCTTAGTGGGTAATATTACCAATTTATGAAAATGCCCCTATGGGCCGAATTACCGAAATACCCTTAGTGGGTAAGATTACTGAATTACCAAAATGCCCCTAAAGGGCCGAAATACGATATTGCTTAATGGACTGAATTGACATTTTGCCTTATGGGCCGATTGGACATATTGATTAATGGGCCAATATGATATTTTGCTATATGGGCCAATCTGATATTTTGCTATATGAGTCAATTTGATATGTGACTAAATGGGCCGAATTGATATGTAACTAAATGGGCAAATTTGATATGTGACTAAATGGGCCGAATTGATATGTGATTAAATAGGCCATTTTGATATGTGACTAAATGTTTTATATGGATGCATATACATGAAATTGATATGTGATTAAATGGGCCAAATGGATATGTGATAAAATGGGTTAAAACCCAATACAACGATTTGATATATTGCTCTAATAGAGTTATAACAACATTTTGAAAACATTTCGAAACGGATAAAATACAAGTAATTTGATAAATCACGATTTTGCAAAGTGTTATCTTGGGCCAATTTGTTTGTCATAAATTTTGAACAACTTAAACCAAAATAATAAAATAACAGAATTTTAATTATTGTTATTATATTTGTAAATATCATGTTTTTATATGTATGATGCATATACATGAATTGCATGGGATGGGATAATGATGTAAGAGAATTTATATCCATATGATAATTTTAGCAAAAGGCCCAATTTACAAGAGAATCAATATTTCAAGTTTTTAATTAAGGCCCATAACACAAAATAACATTTAGCCCATTTAGCACTTTAGCAACTTAGGCCCAATTAACGATCTAGCATATTTTCGCCCGCTTAACGATCTAGCGTAGATTTCGCCCATTTATTGATCTAGTAGATTTCACCCATTTAACTATTTTTCGTGGTTTTCGCCCATTTAACTATTTATCGTGGTTTTCGCCCATTTAACAATCTAGCAAAATTTTGGCCCATTTAACGATCTAGCAAAATTTGGCCCATTAATCGATCTAGAAAATTTGGCCCATTATTCACATGAGGCCCATATAGCAACATATTTCAATTTGACCCATAAAGGGTATTTTCGTAATTTAGTCCATAGGACATTTTCATAATTCGCCCATTAGGGCATTTTCGTAACTTGACCCGTAAGGGCATTTTCATAATTCGTAATCGTATCCACAAAGGGTAATTCAAGAATTTACCCTCTAAGGGTATAATGGTAATTTCGCAACCTAAGCTTAATTAATAATTTGGGGCATAAAAATGAAACTGTCCAACTGCATCACACTGACTAAATTGGCTATAACTCGAGTTAGAAAACTCGAAATCTAAATCCGTAAATTTTCCTTGAAACTAGACTCGTATATCTTTCTACTATAAGTTTTCCAGAATTTTACCTTAACCATTTAGTACAGTTTATTCCTTAAAATTTCCCTTGTTTCACTGTCCAATGATTCTGACCTCTTAACTTAATCTCAAATATCTTACTGTACGATTTTCATCTACTGCTCCCACTTATTTCTTTTGAAAATAGATTCACTAAGGAATCCATACATATCAATTATAACTCTTAATTCACTTTATACAATTTTATATGATTTTCCAAAACAGAACATAATACCCCGAAGTCATTCAAAACCAGTCTCACTAAAATTAACATATCTCAGAATCTAATATTCCTTTTCCTTCTCCGTTTCTTCCATATTAAAATTAACACAGTAAGCTTTAGTCTGATATCTTATTCACTTTGTAATTCCTTTTATCCAATTTTTCATGATTTTTCAAATACAAGACACTATTTCTGACCGAAACTGTTTTATTATCAAATACGATTACCACTACGAATATACGCACTCTCGAGTGATCACGAATGCCGGTTATCGATTTTATTCGGTATTTCTACCGAATCACAGAATATTTCATGTAAACTTTCAAAGAGATGTGAGACTTACTCACCATTTCAAACATATATTCGAAGGGTACAGGATTACACACCTTATTCGAATCCAGAATACTAAATTCTCCATGCACCTAAAGATACAATCGATCAACAATTAATCCCAAAACTGAATTTACCACTTCAACCAATTATTTTGATTGATTAACAATCTATCACTTACCAACAATCCGAGTCTCTTATTACGAGGGATATGTGTTCGATTGGCCCTCCGATAAAGTACTTGAGTCCTTAAAAGTGATTAACACAAAAACAATGTTAGCTACACCTTATTCGCTTGAGGAGGAATCACCACAATACACCCCTTCACCTATATACGGCTTGGAAGAAAAAGAAAATGAAATGAAAAGAGGAAAATACGATTACTTACCGATTTGATAAAGAAGAGATTGGATGGAAGAAGAGTGCCTTGTAATTTCGAAATCAAAAGGGAATAAACAATAGATGAAAATCTTGATCAAACAAAAGAGCAAGAAAATGCACAATTGTGCTAGGGAATTCGCCAAAGTAAAAGAAAGAAGAAACTATGGTCACCAAGGCTTGTAATTTCGGCACAAAGCAAAGGAAAAGAAAAGAATTTGAGAGGAAAAACAATGTACTATTGTGCTACTATGATTTGGCAAGGAGGGTTGCAAAATTGAGAGAAATGGCACAAAGTTGTCAAAAGGATTTTGGCCAAAACAAAGCTAAGACTTTACCTAATGCCAAATAAAATTTCAGCCACCTAATTACTCCAAAAACCATCCACATGCATCCCCTTAGGATAAGATTTGGCCACTCATACTTTCCAAAACACCTCCCAGATATTAGCCTCTTGTCCCCTTTCTTTCCTATTCCTCTTGATTCCTTTCCCAAACTTTAACCTTGCCATATTCTTTTAGCCACCTTACCAAAATAATAAAGTCCACACTTACCAAAAATACTTCTTGGCGACACATAAGGAAGGAAAGCAAAAATAATAGTCAAATTTGCAAACAATGGATTTGAACCTCTTCCTCAAGGTACATCACTTAATGCCATAACCTCTTTACCATAAGCTCCTTTATGCTAACAAATTACTCATCTAATTCCATAAGCCTTGAAGCCACTTACTATCTCTCCTTAATAGGCTAAATCACAAAATTTTACTAAGGCCCAACTCGAACCCGGAACTTCATAGAAGCCTCGTAACCTTCCAAATTCACTTAACTAATAAGTCCAATTTGCAATATTGTCATTCTCTTGTTCTCAAAATTTTAAACATTCCTACGCCATTGGGCCCAATCCTACTAGGCCCAATTTTAGGATGTTACAATTCTACCCTCCTTAAAGAAATTTTGTCCTCGAAATTTCCAATCAACTACTAAACGACGCTCGAGATCACATCAATAAGCTTTACAAGACTCTGCTCTTAAAAAACCACAATGTACTTTTAACTTAATCTTAAATCCCTTTTTACACAACCAAACATCTAACCACAGTAGCAAACCGTTATATACCACTTATACCAAAAATTTTCTTACATTCTATCATCACTTCCAACCATAACTGACTTGATGGTGATGTAACAATCTTGAGCCTTATGCTCCTTAGACTCGCATCTCCAAAGATGCTCCTAACCTCCTCCAAAGATTCTCCGGATGACGCTACGCAATAATCGCAAGTCGGAAAGTTTGGACATGCCTTGACACGCTTCACAGAACGAGACTGTGACCCTAAAGAACCACGATCTCTTTTCTTCTTATAATCCACGCACTCAACTCAAAGTGCCTCAATGATTCCTTTAACCTCCTCCAATACTTTCTTAACTATCTGAGTCAGCTCATCAACCTTAAATCGGACACGAGATCCTGTCTCGACCATGGCGATGCTAACGTCTCCTTTCGCACATGCCTTGGTGCCAAAGATCTAGCACTAGCACTCGGCCTCTACCACGCCCACGTCTCTGGCGTTCGTGTCTTCTAGCGCTCATGTTCACTAAGTCGATATAATCGATTAAGAGTTTTATGAATCATTATGCTATTTAGGTGTTTGTTAAACAATATTTTATGGAGTATAAGAGCGTAAGTTCTTTTCGCAAAACGCATCCTAAAGTCTCAATCTCTATAGTTTCAATATCTAAAACTAAAAGTTCTAGAGTGTTCCTATAGTCATATCACAATAATCATAAAACGAAAACAAATACTTACTTGACTTGGTGCCGGATACCCGTGGTGCCATACTTCCTTTCAAACGTGTATTATAATTTAAAATTCAAAATAATTTCGGAAACGTTTATGAACCCAAACCACGGTAGAAGTTTTCAAACGGGCTCGATACCACTAAAATGTAACACCCCAAACTCGCCTAGAAGTTAGGCCAGAATCAAAGTGTGCCACATGGAAGTGTTTTTCAAAACCATCTTTGCAATTGTTAACAACTTGTTTGAGAATCACACCTCTTTGTTAAAACCCAATACAACTAAAGCAATTACGTCACGTGAAAACATAATTATCTTTAATAAACCTTTTAGGTTATGAAAGCATATTTGAAATAAACGATTTGCAAAAACTAGAGTTATAACAACATTTTTGAAAACATTTCGAAACGTAGATAAAATACAAGTAATTTGATAAATCACAAATCAAGGAATTAAACTTTAAATCCGTGACTTTTGAAAATGTCGTTAATAAATTGAAAGAAAATTGAGTTAAATCATATTTGTAAAAGTTTATCTTGAAATCCATTTATTAATCAATTTCGAAAAACTTTTATTTTCATTCTTAGAAAATTCTCGTTTAAAACAATTTAAGCAAAATAATAAGTAAACCAACCATAAGGCAAATAATAAAATAGTTCGAGGCCTTATTACAACTTAAACCAAAATAATAAAATAACAGAATAGAAATTTAAAATTCAAAACACTATTTCTGAAGAATGGCCTCCACCGAGTCATCCATGGCCCAAGTCCACCTCACGGAGCATTACCTACAGGGGTTAAGAGAAAGGGGTGAGTTACAAAAACTCAGTGTATAATCCCCTTACCATCATCCACTGGGTCGGAACACACATAGCAATATTTTGGGCCTAAGCCCAATTACAATTATAACATGTATATAATATGCATGTGATATGCAATTCCCAAACCAAGCCTAATTTCCATCCGCTACACACCCCCGTACCAACCATCACACCTGTGGGATCAAGTCAACCCACCCCGCCAACACACCAAATAGGCATTAAGCCATTTTATATTTGTGGCAAAGCCCATAGAACTAGAGGCAATAAGCCATTTGATTATTGTGGCAGAGCCATCGAACTAGAGGCAATAAGCCATATTTGTGGCGAGCCACCGAACTAGAGGCAATAAGCCATTTGATTATTTGTGGCGAGCCACAGAACTAGAGGCAATAAGCCATATTTGTGGCAGAGCCAACGAACTAGAGGCAATAAGCCATTTGATTATTTGTGGCGAGCCAATCAACTAGAGGCAATAAGCCATATTTGTGGCGAGCCATCGAACTAGAGGCAATAAGCCATTTGATTATTTGTGGCGAGCCACCAACTAGATTTTGGCAACAGCCTTTCTTCTCTTCATCATTTTCCCAACCCATGCAAACATGTATGCATAACAATTTATATCCATATGATAATTTTAGCAAAAGGCCCAATTTACAAGAGAATCAATATTTCAAGTTTTTAATTAAGGCCCATAACACAAAATAACATTTAGCCCATTTAGCACTTTAGCAACTTAGGCCCAATTAACGATCTAGCATATTTTCGACCGCTTAACGATCTAGCGAGATTTCGCCCATTTATTGATCTAGCGAGATTTCACCCATTTAACTATTTATCGTGGTTTTCGCCCATTTAACAATCTAGCAAAATTTTGGCCCATTTAACGATCTAGCAAAATTTGGCCCATTAATCGATCTAGAAAATTTGGCCCATTATTCACATGAGGCCCATATAGCAACATATTTCAATTTGACCCATAAAGGGTATTTTCGTAATTTAGTCCATAGGACATTTTCATAATTCGCCCATTAGGGCATTTTCGTAACTTGACCCGTAAGGGCATTTTCATAATTCGTAATCGTATCCACAAAGGGTAATTCAGTAATTTACCCTCTAAGGGTATAATGGTAATTTCGCAACCTAAGCTTAATTAATAATTTGGGGCATAAAAATGAAACTGTCCAACTGCATCACACTGACTAAATTGGCTATAACTCGAGTTAGAAAACTCGAAATCTAAATCCGTAAATTTTCCTTGAAACTAGACTCGTATATCTTTCTACTATAAGTTTTCCAGAATTTTTACCTTAACCATTTAGTACAGTTTATTCCTTAAAATTTCCCTTGTTTCACTGTCCAATGATTCTGACCTCTCTTAACTTAATCTCAAATATCTTACTGTACGATTTTCATCTACTGCTCCCACTTATTTCTTTTGAAAATAGATTCACTAAGGAATCCATACATATCAATTATAACTCTTAATTCACTTTATACAATTTTATATGATTTTTCCAAAACAGAACATAATACCCCGAAGTCATTCAAAACCAGTCTCACTAAAATTAACATATCTCAGAATCTAATATTCCTTTTCCTTCTCCGTTTCTTCCATATTAAAATTAACACAGTAAGCTTTAGTCTGATATCTTATTCACTTTGTAATTCCTTTTATCCAATTTTCATGATTTTCAAATACAAGACACTATTTCTGACCGAAACTGTTTTATTATCAAATACGATTACCACTACGAATATACGCACTCTCGGTGATCACGAATGCCGGTTATCGATTTTATTCGGTATTTCTACCGAATCACAGAATATTTCATGTAAACTTTCAAAGAGATGTGAGACTTACTCACCATTTCAAACATATATTCGGAAGGGTGCAGATTACACACCTTATTCGAATCCGTAACACGAAATTCTCCATGGCACCTAAAGATACAATCGATCAACAATTAATCCCAAAACTGAATTTACCACTTCAACCAATTATTTTGATTGATTAACAATCTATCACTTACCAACAATCCGAGTCTCTTATTACGAGGATATGTGTTCGATTGGCCTCGATAAAGTACTTGAGTCCTTAAAAGTGATTAACACAAAAACAATGTTAGCCACACCTTATTAAACTTGAGGAGGAATCACCACAATACACCCCTTCACCTATATACGGCTTGGAAGAAAAGAAAATGAAATGAAAAGAGGAAAATACGATTACTTACCGATTTGATAAAGAAGAGATTGGATGGAAGAAGAGTGCCTTGTAATTTGAAATCAAAGGGAATAAACAATAGATGAAAATCTTGATCAAACAAAAGAGCAAGAAAATGCACAATTGTGCTAGGGAATTCGCCAAAGTAAAAGAAAGAAGAAACTATGGTCACCAAGGCTTGTAATTTCGCACAAAGCAAAGGAAAAGAAAAGAATTTGAGAGGAAAACAATGTACTATTGTGCTACTATGATTTGGCAAGGAGGGTTGCAAAATTGAGAGAAATGGCACAAAGTTGTCAAAAGGATTTTGGCCAAAACAAAGCTAAGACTTTACCTAATGCCAAATAAAATTTCAGCCACCTAATTACTCCAAAAAACCATCCACATGCATCCCCTTAGGATAAGATTTGGCCACTCATACTTTCCAAAACACCTCCCGATATTAGCCTCTTGTCCCCTTTCTTTCCTATTCCTCTTGATTCCTTTCCCAAACTTTAACCTTGCCATATTCTTTTAGCCACCTTACCAAAATAATAAAGTCCACACTTACCAAAAATACTTCTTGGCCGACACATAAGGAAGGAAAGCAAAATAATAGTCAAATTTGCAAACAATGGGATTTGAACCTCTTCCTCAAGGTACATCACTTAATGCCATAACCTCTTTACCATAAGCTCCTTTATGCTAACAAATTACTCATCTAATTCCATAAGCCTTGAAGCCACTTACTATCTCTCCTTAATAGGCTAAATCACAAAATTTTACTAAGGCCCAACTCGAACCCTAACTTCATAGAAGCCTCAGAACCTTCCAAATTCACTTAACTAATAAGTCCAATTTGCAATATTGTCATTCTCTTGTTCTCAAAATTTTAAACATCCCTACGCCATTGGGCCCAATCCTACTAGGCCCAATTTTAGGATGTTACAGTTTTGGTAGCTTTGCTACATAAATCTAGTGGCTCTGCGACAAATCCGAAAAATGGCAATACCATGTAAATTTTGTTAATCTGGTGGCTTGTCCACAAATTTGATATAAATGGCTTAATGCCTATGTTTGGTGTGTTGGCGGGGTGGGTGACTAAAGCTCCCCACAGGTGTGTTGGTTGGTACGGGTGGTGTGTAGCGGATAGAATACTAGGCTTGGTTTGGGAATTGCATTTCATATTCATGTTATATTCATTACATTATTATTATTTTAAGTGGGCTTAGGCCCAAATAATTGCTTAATGAGATTTTGGCCCAGTGAACAACGGCAAGGGGATTTCACACTAAGTTCTTGTAACTCACCCCCCTTTTCTCTTAACCCTTGTAGGTAATGCTCAGTGACGTGGACTTGGGCCATGGATGACTCCGTGGAGGCCATACTTTGGAAATGGTTTTTATTGAACTTTAGTTTCCTGATTTCATTCACTTTATTATTCTTACTATTTTGGGTTTATTCTGTGTTGTAATAAGGCCTCTGGAATATTTTATTTTGCTTATGTTTTTGTCGTACTTAGTATTATGCTTGAATTGTTTTTAAATGGGGATTTTTCTAAAAATCTTAAGTAAAGGTTTTCCAAAATAGATTAACAAATGATTTTCATAACAAACTTTTACAAATGATTTAACTCGGAAATTCTCTTTCAAATTATCGACTACATTTTCAAAAGTCACGGTTAAAGTTCACTACCTTGATTTTCGACTCATCAATTAACCTCTCAAAAATACTTGTATTTTATCTACGTTTCCGCAATGTTTTCAAAAGGTTTTTGCAACTCTATTTCCAAATGTCATATTTTCATAAATAGTTTATTTCAAATATGTTTTCGCAACAAAAAAGATTTTTAAAGATAATTATGTTTTCAAGTAGATAACAATTGCTTAAGTGTTTTGAGTTTTAACAAAGAGTCTGTAATTCTCAAACAAGTTATTAACAATCACAAAGTCGGTTTTATAAGAGAATTAGTTCAAATTTATCGATTTATCAATCAATCTTCGAGGTCAGTAGTATTTTATCAAATGTCTCAAATCAAACTTGTTTTTCTTGATTTTAACAAAACTTATTTTAGTATGAATCACAAATCCTTTATACGTTTTCTTCAATGTGACACACCAGATTCAGGCCTAACTTTTGGGTGGGTTTGAGGTGTTACAATGTTTCATAAAAGTGAAAGCAACTTCTTCTGGTAAGATTTTTGGGGACGAAAATCCCTAAGGGGGAGAATTGTAACAGCTTGATTTAGGGGCTAGTAAGAATAGTGGTCTCGAGACCACTAATCCGGGGTTAGAGAAAATTATTTTAATGTTATTTTATGAGTTATAACATGATTATAAAGGTGCATGAAAATTTTGGTGCTTTAATTTTAGCGATTTCACGCTTAATCGTGAAAAAGGACTAAATCGCATAAAGTGTAAAAGTTCTATTTTATTTGCTAGAGGTTCCAAATAGCCATAGAATATTAAATTGGAGGTCTTTAATGTGCATTTAGGCCATGGGGAAGTGATGGCTAGCCATAAGGGGACAAAGAAAGAACTTTGTCAATTGGTTAGGTGGAAATTTGGTGATAAAAAATTAATTTTTATCATAAAATAAAGAAAAGAAAAATACCATATTTTCTTTCCATCTTCTCCACCAAAAATTAGCAGCAAAATGGGGGTTGAGAACTCAAAAATTTCAGCCAAGCTTTCCTCCTTACAAGTAAGTGATTTTGGTGGCCTTTTTTGAAAATTTTGTATTTTTGGAACCCTTAAAGCTTAAGCTAGCTAATGAGGGGACTATTTTGCAAAATGGTTAAGATTATAGGGTTTTTTCATGAGAACAATTATGTTGTTTGCTGAAATTTTATTGAAGAAAATAAGTCTTAGTTGTTAAATGCACAACTTTTGTGAAGGGTGTTTATATGAAAACACCTAAAGGGGCCTTTTTGTAAAGGTTGTGAAATAGGTGGTAAATGTGTATAAAGGTTGAAATATTGGGTTGCTATAAGAGGGAATATGAATCGTCTAGGCTTGATTAATAATGAAACTTGATGAAAATCAATATACGAGACTAGGGGCAAAATCATAATTTTGCCAAAGTCTAAGGGCAAAATAGTAATTTTGCCAAAGTAGAAATTTTAAAATGTATTGATTAGTGTCGTGATTGAATGAGTGAAATTTATTGTTATAGATCAAAGAAAACGGGATTCGAACCTAGAGCGGGGCAAAAAAGAAATTGACGAATAAGTCCCTTTTTACCCTTTTCGTATCGAGGTAAGTTCGTGTGCAAATAATGTAACCTTAAGTGAAGTATTTGATATTTTGATGTTGTATGAATTGTATATTGTCTCTATGAAATATATTAAATATTTTTTTGACGAGATATCAAGAAATGAAAATCTTCAATTAAACTTTAAGATTGGATAGAATGCAAATGCTATGACACTAAGGTTATTAAGGTTTCGTGTAAGACCATATTTGGAATATGGCCTCGGTGTGAGATTTCGTATAAAACCATGTCAAGGACATGGCATCGATATGATATTTCATGTAAGACCATATCGGGGATATGGCGTTGATGCGATACCGTATGTATAAGACTCAAGAGTATCTTGTAGCATTTTGAGCGATTCAACAAGTATGTTGAAAATAAGAAAGTATGTGGATATGACATGAGTGGTACAGGTATGTACCCAGAACTCATATAAAGTGATTTCGGTATATGATGAATCCATAGTAAGTTTATGTGTAAATGATGCATTCTTTATTGCATATGTTTTACTCATTAATGCATTGCGTGAATGCGTATAACTATTATAGAGATCTATTAAAAATGATAGAGAGTGAGGAAATCCTTGGATGAACATTCAAAATAGGAAAATGGGTGTGAATAAATATTCCTGAATGTGAGACAAATGGTGGGCTGTGTGCGATACCACCTTATTATTTGTTAGCGATGGGCTGTGTGCGATACCACCTTATTATTTGTTATCGATGGGCTGTGTACGATACCATCAAGTTTAGTATTAATGGTGGGCTGTGTGCGATACCACCTTATTAATTATTAAATGGTGGGCTTTGTGTGAAACCATCGAGTATTTATTATTATTCTGAGGTGTTATCGAGAAGCTTGACTAAGTGAAATTACATGTGACTTTGTGGTGATAAATACAGGGTATAAGTGTAAGTAAAGGTGAACAATGTTTTATGATATGTGTTTGTGATATGTGAAGGTTTGGAATGAGCAAGCATTATGAATGATTGAGTGGGTAACAATGAGCTTAATTGTAAATCTCATTATAATACCCTTGTGGTTGAGTAAAATAAATGACTGTCAATAGTTGATTATTATTTGCATATGAACTTACTAAGCGTTATTGCTTACTCCTTTTTCCTTTCCTATCTCTTATAGGTTAACTTAACTAGCTCAGGTTGGAGATCGTGGAGATGCTTTCACACTACCGCTGTAACACCCTAGAATTTGAGTTTGTATGTGTTACATTAAATTGGTGATTAAGCTTGTTAGATTATTAATTTTGTTTGTTAAGGAGGTCTTGAGAAGGCTTGGGATCCATTTGGACCTAGTGAAAATTTTTAGCATATGGTACTTTAAGAGAGGGAGTCAGTGGATTTATAGCATATGGAAATTTTTGAGTAAGTATCTAGCATAAATGAGCTATTGGTTAAGAGGATATCCGCCATATGTATTATCTTGAGGGGAGAGGTTTGAATCTCTTGGTATGCATTTTTGTGACTTAAATTTTTGCACTCTCCTATCAAGTGTCAGCCAAGCTTCATTTTTGGTATGTTGGACTTTTAATTTTTATGGTAAGGTGGCTAAATGGATTAAGGAAACATTGAAGTTGAGGAAGGAATCAATAAGATAAGGAAAGTAATGGAACAAATGGCTTAATTTGTGGAATTTACTATGGAAAGAAAGGTTGGCAAAAGTTGATCCTTGATGGCTATGAACTTGGACGGTTTTTGGGGCTAGGGAGGTTGGCCGAATTTTGTTAGTAGCTTGATAGGGATTAGGAGCTAGTTTGGTCAATTTCTTTAGCAACATGAGCATTATTTTCCTTTCTCTCCAAAACCCTTTCCCTAGCCGAATATGGATGTAGCAATAGGTAAATTTTTGGTTGTTTGGCCATTTCTTTTTGACCAAATTAGTATCATCTTCTTTTCTCTCCAAACTCTTTTCTCCTTTGTACTGAAACCATGCAACTTTGAAGAAGCATAATTCATTTTCTTTTTCTTCCCTTTGGCCGAATGCACACCAACCACAAGACTCTTTCTTTGTTCATCTTCCATCCTTAAAAACCGACACATAAACACCCTATCTTCTATTTCTTTTTCTTCCTTCTTTCTTCTTACAAAAAACTCTCAAACATTTCTCTCCCTAATTCTTCACCATGTCCGAATGTCAATGATCATCTCCTTAGCCGAATCTTTCTCTTCACATATATTTTTTCCTTCTCAATCATTCTTTCTACTCACGTTTTGATCAATCGGTAAGAACCCTCTTCAATGCTTTATTTTTCTTTTTCTTTTGCCGAATCTATATATTGGCTTGGGAGGGTCTTTTTAATCGAAAATGTCATCATCTACCTCTCTCTTAGACAAATTCTATTTTGTCTTTATAGTGAAATAGAGAAAGGCTGAATTACCATTTCTTCGAAGTTATCTCGTAATCACTAGAATTCGGATAAAAAACCTTCAAGGTAAGAATTCTTCACAGATTTCATGATCATCCTTTATTTATTAAGAGGATTAACAGTATGGAAAGGAGTAACTGATTATTTTATATAGGGATTTATTCGTGGATCACTTGGAACTTCGTGGTATCTATACCATTTTGTTAAGTCCATACTTTAATAGATTATTGATTTATTGAAGATCTAACGAATGGAGGCTCGTAGTAATGTGTTAAAAGGGAAATCTAGTGGTGATCTCAAAAGGAGTAGATTGACGATCCCAACTCCTAAATTCAAATGTAGGATCGTTTCAGCAATTCGAGACTTTCCACCGGGTTGTGGACCCTCCTCTGGTGAAAATCAATTATTCGAGGTTATTCGCAGTTCTGAGCCATTAGCTGTTTGGGATTTTCCAATGGGTTGTGAACCGTCATCCGGAGAGAACTGATAAATAGTAGTTATTCGAGATTCCAAGGGTAAAAATCTAGACTGCTTATCTTAAAATGGATTTATTATAAGTGTTAATGATCTAATCGAGCGTTAAAATATTTTTAGGTGTTGACGATTAGGAAACTATCGTGCTTATCGTAATCAGGTGTGTAATCTCACACCATATTTCATAGGATAGATATTTATATAGTGACTAATGGTAAATCGCTTGATTTAGTCAGTTGTTAGTGAAATCGGGTAAGATGGCGTAATTATCATTATTTTGGTAAAAACTATAAAAATCGGTATTAAGACTGTGATAAATGGGCCAAATGTGATATGTGATAAATGGGCCAAATGTGATATGTGATAAATGGGCCAAATGTGATATATGATAAATAGGTCAAATGTGATATGTTATAAATGGGCCAAATGTGATATGTGATAAATGGCCAAATGTGATATGTGATAAATGGGCCAAATGTGATATATGATAAATGGGCCATATTGTTCGTAATAATTATATGAATGGAATATTGTAATTGGATATGCATATTATATACATGATTTGCATGGGTTGGGATTTTGATGAAGAGAAGTTCAGGTAGCTTTGCTACAAAATTCTGGTGGCTTGTCCACAAATTGATATATGGCTTAATGCCCAATTTGATATATGGCTTAATGCCCAGTTTGGTATGTTGGTGGGGTGGGTGACTAAAGCTCTCCACAGGTGTGTTGGTTGGTATGGGTGGTGTGCAGCTGATGGAAAAGTAGGTTTGGTTGGGAAATTGCATAACACATGCATGTTATATATGATATTATGTTATGATTTTAAATGGGCTTTGGCCCAATAAATGCTTAATTGAATTTTTTGGCCCAAAGGACAATGGTAAGTGAGTTACACCGAGTTCTAAGTAACTCACCCGCTTTTCTTTACCCTCCTCGGTAATGATCGGTGATGGAGGCTTGGGCACTGGGACGACTCAAAGGAGGCCATACTACTTAATAATGGGTTATTTAAATTTGATTTCTTTTAAGTACTTTTTATTATTTTTGCTATTTTGTAATAAGGCCTCTCGTTAAATTTTTATGGATGTTTTACTTGTGGATGGATTTTATAATATGCTTTAAATACTTAAGTGGGATTATTTTTCTAAAATAAAATAAACATTTTTCTTGAATAAACGTATTTAAAAGGGTTTCATTCTTAAATAGTTTTAACTCGTAATATTTCGTAATAATATTTTTAAATTTTGTTTTCAAATTACTTCCTAACTCTTTAAATTTTCTCAAAATATTAAATCAATTTTTCCTAAGTTTCAATTTATAAATTTTACGACCCAAATTATTAGATTTAGTAATCAAACTCGATTTTCAATAACTCCACGTTAAAATGTTTTTAAAATCGTTTTCTTTAAATCTTTAAAAGACTAGGTATATGTTCATTTTGTGTGACATGTCAAATTTGGTCTTAATGCATAGATCGGGTTTGGGTGTTACATTTTATGGTATCAGAGCCTAATTCAAAACTCGGCTGTGGTGTGGGTTCAACAACATTTATTGTTCAAAACTATTTGAATTATGTTTTTAAATGTAGTATGGCACCACGAGTATCCGACACCAAGTCAAGTAAGTGTATTAAAATTTAATGACTATTATTATTGTGATATGACTATAGGAACACTCTATAACTTTTAGTTTTAGATGTTGAATCTATAGAGTTTGAGACTATAGGATGCGTTTACGAAAACAACTCTACCTCCTATATCTCATAAAATATCGTTAGTAAAACACTGAAATAGAATACTAATTCATAAAACTTGTAATCAGAATAAACGAAATAGTCAATATGAGCACTAGAGGACATGGATGTGGTAGACGTGGCCGTGGTAGAGGCCAAGGTGCTAGAGCTGTGTCTGAGGCATCGGGACATATGCCAGAAATAGACACACCGACATCACCTGTGTCAGAAAATGGATCACCTGACCTTATGAGAGAAGACATTGCTCTATCCCAAGCAATGTTACGAATCTTGGAAAGGGTTGCTGGGGTTAGATCGGAACCAGTAGCTCGTGGATTCATATCGGAGTGACTCAGATCAAATGGTGCTGAGACTTTTAGGGTATCTCAGGAGTAGCCCCAAATATTGCGGAGTATTTGCTCGAGGCTGTAGAGTGGATTATGGACGACCTGGAGTGTACTACCGAGCAGAAACTAAGAGGAGCTGTGTCCTTATTGAGGGACGAGGCATATCAATGGTGGCTCACTGTTCGGGAAGGCACTTAGGCCGAACGTATTACTTGGGATTTCTTCAAAACTGCATTCCAAGGAAAGTATGTTAGGGCAAGCAATGTAGATGCCCGAAGGAAGGAATTCCTTAATCTGGTTTAAGGAAGTAAGACTATGGCCATATATGAAGCAGAATTTCTACGTTTGAGTCGCTATGCTCGAACTATAGTGCCAACTGATCATGAACGCTGTGTGCATTTTAAGGACGGGTGTAACACCCTAAACCCGACCCAAGACACTTCGGCCGAATTCTAAATGCTACTGAAAGCCTTAGGTTGAAAACGGCTAAGAAAACAAGTGCTTAACTAAACCCCTAATGATTCAAATTTAAAACAGGATTCAATTTCTTAGAATGACCTTTCACTTGGAAAACAATTTGAAGTTCAAGTTTAATTGAAAACGGGTCCTTTTTGAAATCTTTTAAAGAATCCGATTGATTACGAGAATCTCAGTTAGAAAAACTTAAATAAGTTTTTAAAGTAATAAAAGCATCACGATTTGAAATTTCGTTTGCAACTACTGATCCATAACTAGTCTAGCATAAACCATAATGAAAACCCGAAATAGTTAAATGGTCTTATTACATCAAACAACCCAAATAAACTGAAATTAAAAATAATGTCTCTGAATATGGAAACTGCGTCTGCATGGCCATCTCGAATCCCATCCAACTCGGTCCAACATCACGAATCACCTGCATTGTTTGGTAAAAATTGGGTGAGTCAATAGACTCAGTGTGTAATTAGTCCACAGATTTCCATATATGGGCTTGGCCCAAAACCACACCAATCCACATATCAGATAATAATGCAAAATGCACCCAACCTAGCCTACACACCCCCGTATCCAACCACCACACACCAGGGGATTACTAAATCGACCCTCCAACCTCTACACACCAATTCGACAAGTCATGCCATCTACCAAGTGGTCGAGCCACTGGTCCACGTGATCAAATCACAATATAATCCACAACGTGACCGTAGTCAACGTCAATCCACAATGAGGCACATAGCCATCACCAACCACGATATGGCACAAAGCCGATATCAACCATGATGAGGCACTGAGCCGATCATCAATCCATGTGAGGCTCGTAGCCATCACTAAACCACGTACATAAATGTACACCCTGTCCTTCTTTCATATTTACAAATCCCGCCCAATGCTTATGCAACATATGATCGTGATGTGATGAAATAATGCATGAACATATTAATCAAACATACAACTCATATATATACATCAATAATCCACAATTTTATCAGCATTTAACACTGACCTAATTATCGACATACCCACTAAGGGTACCCATCTCATTATTGCCACTGCACTAATCATCACACTTATAACACATACAATATTTTATACATACTCGAGAAATTGCGTAATAATCACACACCTGATAACCCGAAGGCTTTTGCTTTACTTCCCACTTGTCGAACTGCCCCTAAAAGACCATAGTCAGAATCAGCCAACCTTAATAGACAATATGGCCTTTGGCTAAATATCTAGACCCCTCCTTACCTTGTTCGTCTAGATCCCGAAACTATCACTTGCCTATGGAGTCTGTCGAATCCCTATACACTCAAGTCAGATTCGGCTTCAATAGAAAAATAGCTATGGAAAAAGCCCTTGACCGAATATTAACCCTTTACCTTATACAATCGAACCCACGAGATCCTTAGCACTTCCTTCCTCTAGCTACACATGAAAGAAACACAAATCAAGGCCCTATTAAGGTTCGGCCATCCCAAATAACCAAGGCCAACCATTCGGTTTTGGCCACCAACAAAGAAGAGATAAAAGCCCGATTGCTAATAGAAGGGTACTTACCACCAACGCTTGCTTGAAGAGACTAAAAGAAAGTAGTCGACGGCACTACTCCTATAGATTCGACCTTTGAGAGACGTCAAGAAAGGATGATTCGAGAAAAATGGTGATACGAATGACTAAAGAAAAAAGAAGAAGACTAACACTTTCGACTTTGAATCCAAACAGAAAGGTTTCGGCTAATGAGGAATGTTTCGGCTTTAAGGATTTGTGAAAAAAGAAGAGAGAGTGAGGGACAACAATGTTCGGCTATGGCTCTCCAATGGAGGTGGGATATTCGGCCACAAAAGAAAAAGGTATAAGCTTAAGGTTGAGAAAAGAAAAGAAGACTTAGAAGAAGGCTATTAGCATTCAGCAACCCACTCTAAATGCACCAAATGACCGTATGCCTCACCTCTCACACTCTTGACCAAAACTTGGAGAAAACAATGAGCAGAGTAAGCCGAAAAGAAGACCTATCAACTAAGCATTTCGACACACCCCTTACCAAAGCTTCAAAACCGATTATGCACCCCTTAGAGTCCCACATTCGGCCACTGCTTCCTTCTCTCCCTTATCACTTGTTCCCCTCCTACTTAGCCGAATCTTCAAGCTCTCCAACCCAATCTATACCTCATCCTTTCCTGAGTCCAGATGCCGTCCAACTCTCCTTCCTCCTTGAGGCAAAAAGCATCTCAAAATGCTATCCTCGCAGCTCGAACCTCCTCCCCCTTGACACCCCTTGTTGACGCATACTCCTCCCTGTCCACTAGGCGCTACCTTGCCACTCCACTGCTCCCTTTCTTGTGTCATGTTCCACACATAATTTCTTTTAAAGCCTAGCTCTCCTAACTCCCCCTAGCTCAAGTTAGAACAAAATTTTCCTATGACCTCTACCAAAGCCCAAGGTTTCCCGAAACCCCCAAACACTTCCAATCAACATGCAGAGCATATTAACACACAGATACAAACTAAAATATGCACAACCTCCGAACCTCGAATATTACAGTTCTACCCCCCTTAAAAATAATTTCGACCTCGAAATTACCTGATCAAAATAAGTGAGGGTATTGCTGCCGCATTGCTTCCTCTGGTTCTCATGAAGCTTCCTCCGATCCATGGTTACGCCATAACACCTTAACCTTTTCTTCTGACTCTGCTACTATCTCTGGTCCCAAAACACGACGCTCTCCTAGTTCCGTCCAACAAGTAGGTGTCCGACACTTCTGTCCATACAAAGCTTTATACGGCACCATTCGAATGCTCGCTTGGTAGCTGTTGTTGTATGCAAACTCCGCTAAAGGAAAAACTTCCTCCCAACTTCCTCTGAATTCTATCACACATCCCCTCAACATATCCTTAAATACTTGGATTACTGGCTCAGACTGGCCATCCGAATGTGGATGAAATTCCGTACTGAAGTCTAACCTAGTGCCTAATGCCTGATGAAGTGCCTTCCAAAATCGAGACATAAACCTCGGGTCCCTATTCGAGATAATCGACACCGACACCCCATGCAGTCTCACAATTTCTGCCACATACAGTTTTGCCAACTTCTACAAAGAATAATCAACCTGCACTGGGATGAAATGTGCAGACTTTTTCAACCGATCGACTACCACCCATACCGAGTCTTTCTTAGTAGGCGTAAGGGGAAGCCCACTAACGAAGTCCATGGTGATTCTCTCCCACTTCCACTGCGAAATCTTTATCGGCGGAAGTAACCCCAAAGGTACCTGGTGTCCAGCCTTGACCTGCTGACACGTTAAGCACTTCCCTACAAACTCTATAACTTCCCGCTTAAGACCAGGCCACCAAAACTGATCCCGTAGATCTCTGTATAACTTGCTTCCTCCAGGATGCATAGCATATGGGCTACTATGCGATTCCCGAAGAATCTTCTGCCTTAACTCCCCATCTTTCGGCATATATACCCTACCTCAAAAACATAACACTCCATCGCTGTTCAAACTATAGTCTACCAACTCTTCATCCTAAACTTGTGTAGCTTAGCACTTAGATCATCGTCTACCAACTGTCTTTCTTTCACCTGACTCAACCATGTCGATTTTACTTGTAACACCAAAAACCCACCCAAAACACTTCAGCCGAATTCGGAATGCTACTGAAAACCTTAGGTTGAAAAATGGCTAAGAAAATAAGTGCTTAACTAAACCCCTAATGATTCGGTTTAAAAACAGGATTCAATTTTTTAGAATGACCTTCACTTGGAAAATAATTTGAAGTTCAAGTTTAATTGAAAACGGGTCCTTTTTGAAATCTTTTAAAGAATCCGATTAATTACGAGAATCTCAGTTAGAAAACCTTAAATAAGTTTTTAAAGTAATAAAAGCGTCACGATTTGAAATTTTGTTTGCAACTACTGATCCATAACTAGTCTAGCATAAACAATAATGAAAACCCAAAATAGTTAAATGGCCTTATTAAATTAAACAACCCAAATAAACTGAAATTAAAAATAATGTCTCTGAATATGGAAACTGCGTCTGCATGGCCATCTCGAATCCCATCCAACCCGGTCCAACATCATGAATCACCTGCATTGTTTGGTAAAAATTGGGTAAGTCAACAGACTCAGTGTGTAATTAGTCCATAGATTTCCACATATGGGCTTGGCCTAAAACCACACCAATCCACATATCAGATAATAATGCAAAATGCACCCAACCCAGCCTAGGGTCCATCCTCTACACACCCCCAAATCCAACCACCACACACCAGGAGATTACTAAATCGACCCTCCAACCTCTACACACCAATTTGCAAGTCATGCCATCTACCAAGTGGTCAAGCCACTGGTCCACGTGATCAAGTCACAATATAATCCACAACGTGATCGTAGTCAACGTCAATCCACGATGAGGCACATAGCCATCACCACGATATGGCACAAAGCAGATATCAACCATGATGAGGCACTGAGCCGATCATCAATCCATGTGAGGCTCGTAGCCATCACTAAACCACGTACATAAATGTACACCCTGTCCTTCTTTCATATTTATAAATCCCGCCCAATGCTTATGCAACATACGATCATGATGTGATGAAATAATGCATGAACATATTAATCAAACATACAACTCATATATATACAACAATAATCCACAATTTTATCAGCATTTAACACTGACCTGATTATCGATATATCCACTAAGGGTACCCATCTCATTATTGCCACTGCACTAATCATCACACTTATAACACATACAATATTTTATACATACTCGGGAAATTGCATAATAATCACACACCTGATAACCCGAAGGCTTTTGCTTTACTTCCCACTTGTTGAACTGCCTCTAAAAGACCATAGTCAGAATCGGCCAACCTTAATAGACAATATGGCCTTTGGCTGAATATCTAGACCCCTCCTTACCTTGTTCATTTAGATCCCGAAACTATCACTTGCCTATGGAGTCTGTCGAATCCCTATACACTCAAGTCAGATTCGACTTCAATACAAAAATAGCTATGGAAAAAGCCCTTGACCGAATATTAACCCCTTACCTTATACAATCGAACCCACGAGATCCTTAGCGCTTCCTTCCTCTAGCTACACATGAAAGAAACACAAATCAAGGCCCTATTAAGGTTCGGTCATCCCAAATAACCAAGGCCAACCATTCGGTTTCAGCCACCAACGAAGAAGAGATAAAAACACGATTGCTAAGAGAAGGGAACTTACCACCAACGTTTGCTTGAAGAGACTAAAATAAAATAGTCGATGACACTACTCCTATAGATTCGGCCTTTGAGAGACGTCAAGAAAGGATGATTCG
The DNA here is from genome assembly GCA_025506655.1 of Gossypium rotundifolium. NCBI lineage: Eukaryota > Viridiplantae > Streptophyta > Magnoliopsida > Malvales > Malvaceae > Gossypium > Gossypium rotundifolium. The sequence goes on from CP106722.1 coordinate 153,210,062, forward strand.
GGAAAAATGGTGATACGAATGACCAAAGAAAGAAGAAGACGACTAACACTTTCGACTTTGAATCCAAAGAGAAAGGTTTCAACTAATGAGGAATGTTTCGGCTTTAAAGATTTACGAAAAAAGAAGAGAGAGTGAGAGACAACAAGGTTCGGCTATGGCTCTCCAATGGAGGTGGGATATGCAGCCACAAAAGAAAAAGGTATAAACTTAAGGTTGAGAAAAGAAAAGAAGACTTAGAAGAAGGCTATTAGCATTCAGCAACCCACTCTAAATGCACCAAATGACCGTATGCCTCACCTCTCACACTCTTGACCCAAACTTGGAGAAAACAATGAGCAGAGTAAGTTGAAAAGAAGACCTATCAACTAAGCATTTCGGCACACCCCCTTCTAAAGCTTCAAAACCGATTATGCACCCCTTAGAGTCCCACATTCACCACTGCTTCCTTTTCTCCCTTATCCCTTGTTCCCCTCCTACTTAGCCGAATTTTCAAGCTCTCCAACCCAATCTATACCTCATCCCTTCTAGAGTCCAAATGCCATCCAACTCTCCCTCCTTCTTGACGCAAAAAGCATCTCAAAATGTTATTCTCGCAGCTCGAACCTCCTCCCCCTTGACACCCCTTGTTGACGACACTCCTCCCCATCCACTAGGCGCCACCTTGCCACTCCATCGCTCCCTTTCTTGTGTCATGTTCACACATAATTTCTTTTAAAGCCTAGCTCTCCTAGCTCCCCTAGCTCAAAGTTAGAATGTAAATTTTTCTATGACCTCTACCAAAGCCCAAGGTTTCACAAACCCTAAACACTTCTAATCAACATGCAGAGCATATTAACACACAGATACAAACTAAAATATGCACAACCCCTGAACCTCAGATATTACAATGGATTGAATAATGAGTTGCAGGTACTGATTGCCCCGCAACAAGAAAGGACTTTTGCCATGCTAATAGAGAAAGCCAAAATAGCCGAAGAGGCTAAAACTCAGAACGTTAGAACCGAGAAAGAGGCAGGAACAATAGCTACTTAAGGTATTCAGGTCCTGCTAAAAGGTTTCATAAGAGGCCCAAGAATGATGAATAAGTTCAAGCTAGAGCACTTGCGGCTACCAATCAGATTCAACCATGTGCTGACTATGGGAGATAAAACTCTGGTGAATGCTGGAAGAGAACCGGTGGATGCTTCAAATGTGGTTCTAAGGATCATCAGCTTAAGAATTGTTCTCAACGAACTCTCTGACTCAAGAAGCTCAGACTTTCGATGCCTGACCACTAGAGGCGCTCCGCCACCGAGGGGCCGTGGACTAGGTCGAGGTGGTAATGGCGCAGTTTGAGGTCAAGGTGCACCGGGTAGAGGTAATGGATTTAGGGGTAACGCAGAGGCGAGACAGCCAGGGTTAGTTTATGCGGTTAGACACCAAGAAGATGGTGATGCCTCTGATGTGATAATCGGTACGTTCTTTATCTCTGATGTACTTGTTACTGCTTTGATTGACATTGGATTTACCCATTCGTATGTTGCTAGTGCTATATCTGGAAATCTAAATATTAGATCTGAGATTATCGATAGAGAGATAACGGTAATTAGTCCTTTAGGACAGTCTGTGGTAGTGAATAAATTGTATAGAGAAGTGTCTTTAGAAATTCAACGAGAAATATTTTTGGCAGATTTGATGAAACTGCCTTTCGGTGAGTTCGATCTTATTCTAGGCATAGATTGGTTGGAAAAGCATCGTGCGCACTTTGATTGTGCTGCAAAGCGGATGACAATAAGAACTCTGGAAGATAAGAAGTGGTGATGATAGTCGAACGGAGAAACTATTTAGCAAGTGTGGTATCTGTTTTAAAGGCAAAAAGTTGGTACGAAAAGGGTGTGGAGCATTCCTAGCCTTCATTAGTGCTTTGGATGCCAAGGAATTATTGGTGAAAGATGTTAGAATGGTGAAAGAATATTCAGATGTCTTTCCGAGAAACTTTCGGGTTTACCTCCAAACCGAAAAGTAGAGTTTGGCATTGAGCTTTTGCCCGGAATGGCTCTGGTATCCATTGCTCCTTATAGGATGGTGCCGAAGGAGTTAGCGAGCTTAAGGCTCAAATTTAGGAGTTTTTGGATCGGGGATTCGTACGACCGAGTGTGTCACCGTGGGGAGTACCGATTTTGTTAGTCAAAAAGAAGGAAGGGTCGATGCGTGTGTGTATTGATTATAGGTAGTTGAATAGGCTGAGAATCAAGAATAGGTACCCATTGTCGAGAATCGATGATCTGGTCGACCAACTGTGAGGAGCTTCGATTTTCTCAAATATAGATTTGATATCGGGTTATCACCAACTTAAGGTTGAGGAGGTGAATATTCATAAGACGATGTTTCAAACTCGTTATGGACACTATGAGTTTTTGGTGATGCCATTTGGGTTGACCAATACACCAGCTGCATTTATGGACATGATAAATCGAGTCTTTCAACCCTACCTAGACCGGTTCGTGGTGGTGTTCATAGATGATATCTTAGTATACTCGAGGAATGAAGAAGAGCATGACGCACATCTGCCTATAGTATTGCAATTATTGCGGGAAAAGTAACTTTTTGCCAAATTCAGTAAGTGTGAATTTTGGCTGAAAGAAGTGACCTTTTTGAGGCATGTTGTGTCGGCCGAAGGAATAAGAGTCGATCCCCAAAATGTAGAGGCTGTGTTAGATTGGAAACCACCGAAGTCAGTGGCTAAAATTCAGAGTTTCTTAGGATTGGCTGGTTATTATCGGCATTTTTTAGAAGGGTTTTTGTTGATTATTGTACCCCTAACTAAATTGTTGCGAAAGGGAGTACCATTTATGTGGTCAGATCAGCAGCAAGAGAGCTTTGAGAAATTGAAGAAGATTCGACTAAGCGCCAAGATCGATTCAACCCGAGGTGAAAAAGAGTTTATTGTTTACTGCGATGCGTCATACATAGGCTTGGGATGTGTGTTGATGTAAGGTGGAAAAGTGGTGGCTTATGCATCTCGTCAGTTAAGGACGCACGAGGTAAATTATCCCACTCATGATTTGGAGTTGGCTGCGGTGGTTTTTGCTCTAAAGATTTGGAGGCACTATCTCTACGGGGAGAAGTCGATCATTTATATGGACCATAAGAGTCTAAAGTACCTTCTTACTCAAAAGGAGTTAAACTTAAGACAGCGGAAGTGGATAGAGCTATTGAAGGATTACGACTTCTCAATCGAGTATCACCCCGGAAAGGCTAATGTGGTGGCAGACGCGATGAGTCGTAAGGTACGGAGTTAAGAGCAATGTTTGCTCATCTCAGTTTGTATGAAGATGGAAGTCTGTTAGTCGAACTTTAGGTGAAATCGGTGTGGTTAGATCAGATCAAGGAAAAGCAGTCTTTAGATGAAAAATTGGGTTCCTTACTTCAGCAAGTGGAAGGTGGTGTGATAAAGGATTTTGGATTAAATAATTACGGAGTACTGTGTTTTCGCGGAAGAATCTGTATGCCCAAATATTCAGAATTAAGACAAATGATTCTGTGAGAGGCGCATAGTAGCCCCTATGCTATGCACCCCGGGAAATAAATGTATCGAGACCTTCGTGATCGATATTGGTGGCGTGGTTGAAACGAGAAGTTACAGATTTTGTGAGTAAGTGCTTAACGTGTCAGCAAGTTAAGGCAGAACACCAATTATCGTCGAGATTGCTACAACCGGTGAAGATTCCATTATGGAAATGGGAACAGATAATGATGGACTTTGTTAGTGGGTTATCCTTATCATCTACTAAGAAAGATTCTGTCTGGGTAATAGTGGATCGATTGACTAAGATCGCTCATTTTTACTGTTCGCACGGATTACTCACTGCGAGGTTGGCTAAGTTGTATGTAACGAGATCGTGAGGTTGCATGGGGTACCAAAGTGTTCATTATATCGCATGGGGACCCTAGATTTACATCACGGTTTTGGAAAGCTTTACATGAGGCTTTAGGAACAAAGTTAAACTTCAGCACGACTTTTCATCCTCAGTTAGATGGTCAATCGGAAAGAGTAATCCAGATTTTGGAAGACATGTTAAGGGGTTGTGTGATTGACTTCAGAGGTATCTAGGAGGATTTTCTACTGTTAGCAGAGTTTGCATATAACAATAGTTATCAATCCAGTATCCAAATGGCACCCTTTGACGCATTGTATGGCCGCAGGTTTCCTACTCCTACTTGTTGGACTGAATTGGGGAATGACAGTTATTGGGTCCTGAATTGATATCAGAGACGGAAGAAAAAGTAAAGGTGATTCAGGAACGGTTAAAGGAAGCTTCAGATAGACAAAAGTTGTATGCGGATCTGAAGCGTATGGACATTGAGTTTGTAGTGGGGGATCAGGTCTTTTTAAAGGCCTCACCTTGGAAGAAGATCTTCAGATTTGGAAGGAAGGACAAGTTGAGCCCCCGATTTATTGGACCATATCGTGTGTTGAAATGTGTTGGACCAGTAGCTTACCAGCTTGAGTTACCTCTGGAATTGAGTCAGATTCATAATGTTTTCCATGTCTCAATGTTGAGGCGTTATCGATCGGATCCATCTCACATTGTACCGGTGGAGGAAGTTGAGTTAAGTCCTGATTTGTCTTTTGAGGAGGAACTAGTGCAAATTTTAGATCGGGATGTAAAGGTGCTAAGAAAGAAGTCCGTACCGTTGGTTAAGGTTCTTTGGCGTAATCACGGAGCGGAGGAAGCTACGTGGGAATCTGAGAACACAATTCAACAGCAATATCCTCACCTCTTTTAACCAGGTAAATTTCGAGGACAAAATTTTCTTAAGGGGGTAGAATTGTAACACCCTAGAATTTGAGTTTGTATGTGTTACATTAAATTGGTGATTAAGCTTGTTAGATTATTAATTTTGTTTGTTAAGGAGGTCCTGAGAACTTGGGATCTATTTGGACCTAGTGAAAATTTTTAGCATATGGTACTTTAAGAGTGGGAGTCAGTGGATAGCATATGGAAAGTTTTGAGTAAGTATCTAGCATAAATGAGCTATTGGTTAAGAGGATATGCGCCATATGTATTGTCTTGAAGGAGAGGTTTGAATCTCTTGGTTTGCATTTTTGTGACTTAAATTTTTGCACTCTCCTATCAAGTGTCAGCCAAGCTTCATTTTTGCTATGTTGGACTTTTAATTTTTATGGTAAGGTGGCTAAATGGATTAAGGAAACATTAAAGTTGAGGAAAGGAATCAATAGGATAAGGCAAGTAAGGGAACAAATGGCTTAATTTGTGGAATGTGCTATGGAAAGAAAGGTTGGCAAAAGTTGATCCTTGATGGCTATGAACTTGGACGGTTTTTGGGGCTAGGGAGGTTGGCCGAATTTTGTTAGTAGCTTGATAGGGATTAGGAGCTAATTTGGTCAATTTCTTTAGCAATATGAGCATTATTTTCCTTTCTCTCCAAAACCCTTTCCCTAGCCGAATGTGGTTGTAGCAAGGTAAATTTTTGGTTGTTTGGCCATTTCTTTTTGACCAAATTAGTATCATATTCTTTTCTCTCCAAACTCTTTTCTCCTTTGTACCGAAACCATGCAACTTTGAAGAAGCATAATTCATTTTCTTTTTCTTCCCTTTGGCCGAATGCACACCAACCACAAGACTCTTTCTTTGTTCATCTTCCATCCTTGAAAACTGACACATAAACACCCAATCTTCTATTTCTTTTTCTTCCTTCTTTCTTCTTACAAAAAACTCTCAAACATCTCTCTCCCTAATTCTTCACCATGGCCGAATGTCAATGATCATCTCCTTAGCCGAATCTTTCTCTTCATATATATTTTTTCCTTCTCAATCATTCTTTCTACTCAAGTTTTGATCAATCGGTAAGAACCCTCTTCAATGCTTTATTTTTCTTTTTCTTTTGCCGAATCTATATATTGGCTTGGGAGGGTCTTTTTGACCAAAAATGTCATCATCTACCTCTCTCTTAGACAAATTCTTTTTCATCTTTATAGTGAAATAGAGAAAGGCCGAGTTACCATTTCTTCAAAGTTATCTCGTAATCACTAGAATTCGGATCAAAAACCTTCAACGGATTTCATGATCATCCTTTATTTATTAAGAGGATTAACAGTATGGAAAGGAGTAACCGATTATTTTATATAGGGATTTATTCGTGGATCACTTGGAACTTCGTGGTGTGCCTATCTATACCATTTTGTTAAGTCCATACTTTAATAGATTATTGATTTATTGAAGATCTAACAAATGGAGGCTCGTAGTAATGTGTTGAAAGGGAAATCTAGTTGTGATCTCAAAAGGAGTGGATTGACGATCCCAACTCCTAAATTCAAATGTAGGGCCGTTTCGGCAATTCGAGACTTTCCACCGGGTTGTGGACCCTCCACTGGTGAAAATTAATTATTTAAGGTTATTCGCAGTTCTGAGCCATTAGCTATTCGGGGTTTTCCAACAGGTTGTGAACCGTCATCCAGAGAGAGCCGGCAAATAGTAGTTATTCGAGATTCTGAGGGTAAAAATCTAGACCGCTTATCTTAAAATGGATTTATTATTAGTGTTAATGATCTAATCGAGCGTTAAAATATTTTTAGGTGTTGACGATCAGGAAAGTGTAGTGCTTACCGTAATCAGGTGTATAATCTCACACTATATTTCATGGGATAGATATTTATATTGTGACTAATGGTAAATCGCTTGATTTAGTCACTTGTTAGTGAAATCGGGTAAGATGGCGTAATTATCATTATTTTGGTAGAAACTATAAAAATCGATATTAAGACTGTGATAAATGGACCAAATGTGATATGTGATAAATGGGCCAAATGTGATATGTGATAAATGGGTCAAATGTGATATGTGATAAATGGGCCAAATGTGATATGTGATAAATGGGCCAAATGTGATATATGATCAATGGGCCAAATGTGATATGTGATAAATGGGCCATATTGTTCGTAATAATTATATGAATGGAATATTGTAATTGGATATGCATATTATATACATGATTTGCATGGGTTGGGATTTTGATGAAGAGAAGTTCAGGAAGCTTTGCTACAAAATTCTGGTGGCTTGTCCACAAATTGATATATGGCTTAATGCCCAGTTTGATATATGGCTTAATGCCCAGTTTGGTGTGTTGGCGGGGTGGGTGACTAAAGCTCCCCACAGTTGTGTTGGTTGGTACGGGTCGTGTGTAGCGGATGGAAAACTAGGTTTGGTTGGGAAATTGCATAACACATGCATGTTATATATGATATTATGTTATGATTTTAAATGGGCTTTGGCCCAATAAATGCTTAATTGAATTTTTTGGCCCAGTGACAATGGTAAGTGAGTTACACACTGAGTTCTAAGTAACTCACCCCATTTTCTTTACCCTCCTCAGGTAATGATCAGTGATAGAGGCTTGGGCTATAACATCCTAAAATAGGGGTTATCGGTGATTGAATTATTTTTCTTGTGTTTGGATTGCTGTGGTGTTATTCGTGGTGTAATAAGACTTAATTATGGATCTTGAGTAGGCTCGGATAGTAGGAAAAATTGTATTTGCAAGCTTTAAAGATAGGGAGCCTTAGTAGGTAGGAGTTACAAGTTAAATGAGGGAATATTTGACACTAACAAGGCCTTGGAAAAGTGGCAAAAGGGAGGCCACTTAAGGGCTGGAGTTGACGCCATCAAGGGGAGCAAGGGAGCCTATGTTCGAGTTGCGGAATCCCCCTTTTCTACTCTTTATTTTGACGACAAGGGAGAGAGAGAAGTGCTCAATTTAAACACTTCAGGATAATAAGGATATTATTAGGATTGAATTAGATTTTATGTGAATAATCTTTAATAGTTGGCAGAGAGAAAATATAGGCTTTTGACTAATTCAAATTTGTTTGAATTAGTGGCCAAGAGTGATTCAAGGAAGTGGCCGAATTTTGAACTCCTTGTTGAGGAGGAGTGGATGGCAAGGACTAGATGAAGGGGGGAGTGCCGAATTCTTTTAAGACATACTATTCATTTTATTTTTTTTCATTTCTCCATTTGCAAGTAGCCGAATTTCCCTACTCTTTCATCTTTGATTTTCTTTCTTTCTCTCCTTTCTCATTCTCTCAAAACCGAAACCCTTATCTCCTTTTCCATTATTTCTTTCTTTCTCTCTAGCCAAATACACACCTTTGATGTGCCGAAATTCCCTTCTCCTATTTTGAATCACTCTGGCTGAATATTAAGAGTAGCATAGATTTCTTCGGGACTTTTCTTTCAATCGGTTTGAGAAGGTAAGTACTTATAGCCGAATGCCTATTTCTTCTCCTCTCTTGTTCTCTATCGACTAGGATGAATGGAAAAGCCAAAATATACTGATGGTCTGGTTAATCAGTGTTTTGAAACTGATTTTATCTAGGTACTGTGGGGTTTTGAAGTATTCAGTCAAGCCTCCATTCGTTAGCAATCAGTCTTGGTAGTGGTGGTAAGAATTTTGTTAACCATTTATTTGGTATTTGAAAGTCGAAGGCTATTTGTTGTGGATGCTAACGGTTACCGATTGTAGGGGGTGAAGCAGATTCGCATATTGTGTGCTGTAGTTTGTACTCAAGGGCTTTTAGGTGAGGTTTCAGGTTCATGTGTTAACCCTTTGGATTTATGTGGTTTGGCCGAATAGCCATGTCACTAACTTTTAGGTTTGGCCGAATATAGGAGCAAGAAATCTAGTGTGGCCGATTGACTCTTTGGGATTTAGGGGTATCGATAGTAATAGGTGTGTACATACACACTTTATAACTAATTAATGTGCTGAATATATTGTGTATGCTAAACTTGATTGTGTAGATTTGGATTTAATACCATAAAGGTATAAGCAAGGATCCAGGAAAGTCCTTGTTAATATGAGTTTGATTATGATGCTTGACATATTTGGTATATGTGGCATATAAGAAGATGGCTTTTGATAAATTCAGTATATGTTATTAAATAAACATGTTTGGCATGATTTATGTTAAGTGCATATCATAAATATATGGGTTAAACGAGTGGACGGGGAAGTGATATCCGTGTCTTCGGACACCAGTGGTTTGGTACCACATTTCGTGACTTTGGTCACCAGAGGTTTGGCACCTCATAGCGTCTTGTCCCAGTGGACCCTCGCAAGGTTAAAGCGGTGTTGGATTGGAAACCGCCTAGGTCAGTGGCAGAAATTCGATGTTTCTGGGTCTGGCAGGGTACTATCGAAGATTTGTGGAAGGATTCTCTTTAATCACAGCACCACTAACTAAGTTATTAAGAAAAGTAGTTCCATTTGTATGGTCAAAGAAACAACAGGAAAGTTTTGATAAGCTAAGGAAGATTCTGATGGAAGCTCCAGCCTGTCTGACTCGAGGTAGGGAAGTTGTTTACGCCATCGTGATCGTCCCATATGGGGTTGGGATGTGTATTGATGCGGGAAGGAAGGTAGTGGCCTATGCATCCCGTCGCCTAAGACCGCATGAGGTTAACTATCCGACTCACGACTTGGAATTAGCGGCGATGAGTCTTCGCTTTGAAAATATGGAGGCATTACTTGTATGGGGAAAAGTCGATAGTCTACACGGATCACAAAAGTCCGAGGTATCTTTTGACTCGTAGGATTTGAATTTGAGGCGTACGATGGATTGAACTGTTAAAGGACTACGATTGCTCAATTGAATACCATCCGGGCAAGGATAACGTGGTAGCCAATGCTTTGAGTCAGAAAGTTATGACGGACTTAAGGGCGATGTTTGCTCACCTCAGTCTATACGACGATGGAAGTCTTTTGGCAGAGCTGCAAGTTAAGCCAACTTGGATCGAGGAGATTAAGGAAAATAGTTAGTAGATAAAAGTTTGAATGCTGGAGATTGCAAGTTCAAGATGGTGGTTTGGAAGGGTATAGTTTGTCCGGTGATGGAGTACTATGTTTTCAAGGGCGAGCTTGTATGCCGAAGGATGTGGAATTGAGGCAAAGAATTCTTCAAGATGCGCATAGTAGCCCATATGCTATGCATCCCGGAGGTAGCAAGATGTATGGAGATTTGCGGAAAGCAGATTTTGGTTGCTGAGGCGAAGCGAGGTGGCGAATTTGTGGGAAGGTGTCTAACGTGTCGGCAGGTTAAGGTGAACACGGTTGCCATCGTGGTTACTTCAACGGTGAAGATCCCGGTGGAAATGGGAGAGGATCACTATGGATTTTGTCATGGGCTACCCTCACGCCCAAAGAAGAAGGACGCAGCTTGGGTGATTGTGGACCGTCGACTAAATCACTCACTTCATACCTGTAAGGGTGGGTTACTCACTTGAAGCTAGCTGTCAGTATGTGTCGAAATAGTGAGGTTGCATGGTGTGCCAAGATCGATCATCTCAGATAGGGATCCCAGATTTACATCAAGGTTCTAGAAAGCATTGCATCAGGCTTTGGGTACACGATTGATTTCAAGACAAGATTCCATCCATAGTCGATGGGCGATCGGAAAGGGTCATCTGATTTTAGAAGATATGCTAAGAGGTTGTGTTCGGATTTGATGGTAGTTGGGAAGAGTACCTACCGCTAGCGTAATTCGCTTAAAACAATAGTTATCAGCTTAGTATTAGAGATGGCACCATATGAAGCAATCAGATGGACGAAAATGCCGACTCCTACGTGTTGGATGAAATTAGGTGAACGACAAGTTTTGGGTTCGAGTTGGTGATGTAAACTAAAGATAAAGTTAAGGTGATTCGGCTTGTCTCAAGAAAACGCCGATAGGCGTAAATCTTATGTCGATCTTAAGCGTAAGGAAATGGAATATGCAGTAGGAGATAGAGTTTTTTTGAAGGTGTCACCTTGGAAAAAGGTATTGAGATTTGGGCGAAATGGGAAGCTAAGCCCAAGGTTCATCGGGCCATATACAGTAATGAAGCGAGTGGGACTGGTAGCTTATCAGCTCGAGCTGTCGACAGAGTTGAGTTAGATTCATGACGTCTTCCATGTATCAATGCTTAGGCGATATCGGTCGGATCCATCACACGTTGTGCCAGTAACAGAAATTGAAGTAAACTCGAATTTGTCTTTCGAGGAGGAACCACCTAGATCTTAGATCGAGATGTCAAAGTTCTACGTAGGAAGTCGATACCTTTGGTGAAATGCTTAATTGAAACCATGGTGTGGAGGACAATGGTAAGTGAGTTACTGAGGATGTGATCTAAGTAACTCACCCCATTTTCGATTTAATTTCGAGTAGAAATGATTTTGATGGAGGCTTGGGCTATAACATCCTAAAATAGGGGTTATCGGTGATTGAATTATTTTTCTTGTGTTTGGATTGCTGTGGTGTTATTCGTGGTGTAATAAGACTTAATTATGGATCTTGAGTAGGCTCGGATAGTAGGAAAAATTGTATTTGCAAGCTTTAAAGATAGGGAGCCTTAGTAGGTAGGGGTTACAAGTTAAATGAGGGAATATTTGACACTAACAAGGCCTTGGAAAAGTGGCAAAAGGGAGGCCACTTAAGGGCTGGAGTTGACGCCATCAAGGGGAGCAAGGGAGCCTATGTTTGAGTTGCGGAATCCTCCTTTTCTACTCTTTATTTTGACGGCAAGGGAGAGAGAGAAGTGCTCAATTTAAACACTTCAGGATAATAAGGATATTATTAGGATTTAATTAGATTTTATGTGAAAAATCTTTAATAGTTGGCAGAGAGAAAATATAGGCTTTTGACTAATTCAAATTTGTTTGAATTAGTGGCCAAGAGTGATTCAAGGAAGTGGCCGAATTTTGAACTCCTTGTTGAGGAGGAGTGGACGGCAAGGACTAGATGAAGGGGGGAGAGTGCCAGATTCTTTTAAAGCATACTCTTCATTTTGTTTTTTTTCTTTTCTCCATTTGCAAGTAGTCGAATTTCCCTACTCTTTCATCTTTGATTTTCTTTCTTTCTCTCCTTTCTCATTCTCTCAAAACCGAAACCCTTATCTCCTTTTCCATTATTTCTTTCTTTCTCTCTAGCCAAAAACACACCTTTGATGTTCAAATTCCCTTCTCCTATTTTGAATCACTCGCCGAATATTAAGAGTAGCATAGATTTCTTGGGACTTTTCTTTCAATCGGTTTGAGAAGGTAAGTACTTATAGCCGAATGCCTATTTCTTCTCCTCTCTTGTTCTCTGTCGACTAGGATGAATGGAAAAGTCAAAATATACTGATGGTTTGGTTAATCAGTGTTTTGAAACCAATTTTATCTAGGTACACCGGGGTTTTGAAGTATTCAGTCAAGCCTCCATTCGTTAGCAATCAGTCTTGGTAGTGGTGGTAAGAATTTTGTTAACCATTTATTTGGTATTTGAAAGCCGAAGGCTATTTGTTGTGGATGCTAACGGTTTCGATTGTAGGGGGTGAAGCAGATTCACATATTGTGTGTTGTAGTTTGTACTCAAGGGCGTTTAGGTGAGGTTTCGGGTTCATGTGTTAACCCTTTGGATTTATGTGGTTTGGCCGAATAGCCATGTCACTAACTTTCGGGTTTGGCCAAATATAGGAGTAAGAAATCTAGTGTGGCCGATTGACTCTTCGAGATTTAGGGGTACCGATAGTAACAGGTGTGTACATACACACTTTATAACTAATTAATGTGCTGAATATATTGTGCATGCTAAACTGGATTGTGTAGATTTGGATTTAATACGATAAAGGTATAAGTAAGGATCCAGGTAAGTCCTTGTCAATATGAGTTTGATTATGATGCTTGACATATTTGGTATATGTGGCATATAAGAAGATGGCTTTTGATAAATTCAGTATATGTTATTAAATAAACATGTTTGGCATGATTTATGTTAAGTGCATATCATAAATATATGGGTTAAACGAGTGGAGGGGGAAGTGATATCCGTGTCTTCGGACACCAGTGGTTTGGTACCACATTTCATGACTTTGGTCACCAGAGGTTTGGCACCTCATAGCGTCTTGTCCCAGTGGCTTAGCACCACAGTGGGTTGGCCCCACGGATGATATTATGGGATCGAGCCATGATTTGGTATCACACGGGTTGGCCCCACAACTTATTATATATGAGACAGTGGTTTGCACCACCGGTGGTTTGGCACCACAATATTGATGGATATTGACTTAAGGTCACTAGTGGTTTGGGACCACTAGTGGTTTGGTACCACACCGGTAGAGAAAGGTGTTTTGGATGGCTAGGTTGGGTGCATGTTAAACTTAGTGCATGTTAAATTTAGTTATAAATTGTGTATGATGTTGCACTAAACCGGGAAGGGTTACACATTGAGTCTTGGTGACTCACCTTCTCCTTTAATCTTTTCGTGATTCGTAGATCGGATGAGGAGCCGGATGGACTCGAGGTGGCCATGCAAAGTGAAAATATGAGTTTACTTTGAATTATTTTATTTTATTTTTGGTTTTATTTGTTCAAGTTGTAATAATACCTCCTAAGATTTTATTTTGACTATTTTACATGTTTTGGATGAATTATTTAAACTGCTTAATGACTTTAAAATGGTTACACAAGTTTCTTAAATTCAAACGTAAATGATTTTCTTTCGCACTATCGGGTACATTGATGTAATTGGTAACAACATGACTTAATGATTTTAAATAACAAAGCTAAGTGTTGTCTTTATACACCTCAAATGTTTTAAACAAAACTATATTCTTTTTACCAAAATTTAAAGTAATTAAAAGGGGGCTTTCAACAAATTTTCTTCTGTAACATACCAGATTCGGTCGTAATATTTGGGCCGAGTTTGAGGTGTTACAAAATTGGTATCAGAGCCCAGTTCAAAGCTCAGCTGTGGGGGGCCCAAGGCCCAAAATGTTTTAATGAGGCCTTTGTCAAATATTTTTGGTTGTGGAACAAGATGGCCCCGAGTCTCCAAAGACCAATCCACCTGTAAGTACTTCCAATCTTTGTATGAATTATTATCTCAGTAGAAGGGTAGGTATGGAACGAGATAATATGATATGTGTTTGAACCATAGGACTAGTTTACCCCAACAAAATACATAAGACTTTAAATGCCTAATTAAACAAACCTATGATTAAGTCCGAAGTTAGGGTGTGGTAACCCCTATGCGCATGTTTAGGATTGGATCCAAGAGCTTGGTACTTAAGGTCCTCGTGACTCACCTCCTCTTCGCAGAATCCTACCGGTGCGTAGCTTCGATTCACCCTAACCAAGAGGACTTATCATAAAGCTAAACATACCGAGTAAAACCCGAAAGGGATTAGCCATGTTTTATGGAAACTCTAGTTTGAAAATCATTAGAGCATCTCTTTTAATAGTAGCGAAAAATCTATTTTGGAAAATTTTCAAAATATTTTGACTTACCAAAATTACCAAAATGCCCCTAGTGGCAAAATTATAAAATGCCCTTGGTTTCTAAAATTATCAGACTACCCCAATTTCAATAAAATTCTCTTACTTTGCAAAAGTATCCAAAATTCTATATTTCAAAATAATACCTCGACTTTGAAATTTACAAAATTACCCCGATTGACAAAATTACCAAAATACCCTCGGATTCCAAAATTCTACTGTACCTTTAATTTGACAAATTTTTAGAAATACCTCCGCTTTTAGAAATTTCAAATTTCAAAGCGTCTGATTTATTAAAGTTTTAAAATTTCTCCGGTTATTACGAAAATACCCTCAGAGGAAAATGACGAAAATACCCTTAGGATAGAAATGCATGTAAATGCCCGAAAGAGTGAGTGTGTATGAAAGGTATTAGGAATGGATGTGCTTTCCTATGTGAACTAGGATAGAGGACTTAAAACTTTGATTGATTGAAATAATCTCTATTAAACTCTCTTCATAAAATTTCTTCATGTAACCAAGTGAAACAAGTACTAATCCATAAAAATTTCTTAATCAGATTAAAGCGCAATAGTTAAGAATGAGCTCTAGAGGATGTGGCCATCGTGGACGCGATAGGGGTAGGATGACCGTGTCAGAACCCGTGAGGTCAGGTCAAGGGTCTGAGAATGAGGTACCGCCGCCACCACCACCCCCGACTTTTGGTGCTGAGGAGCAGGATCAGACGGGAGGTGAAGCGGTGTCGCAAGCTGTGTTGTGATTCCTTGAGATGGTGGCTGGGGCAAGTGGAGGTATGGGAGATCAAAAATCTATACCTGAGCGACTCGATCCAACGGGGCTGAGGTATTCCGGGTGTATCGGGAGTGGCACCTAGTGCGGCAGAATATTGGTTAGAATCAACTGAGAGGATCATGGATGATCTCGATCTGACAAGTGAGGAGAAGCTGAAAGGAGCGGTGTCACTTCTAAAGGATGAGTCATATCAGTGGTGGCTCACGGTTCGGGATGGTGCCACGGCAGATGACCTTACTTGGGAGTATTTCAAAGCTACTTATCAGAAGAAGTATGTGGGCACCAGCTACATTGATGCAGAGGAAAGCTTTTTTGGGGTTGGTACAAGGAATAAGTTTGTATTGAAGTATGAAGCAGAATTCTTGAGGTTGAGTCGCTATGCTCGGGGAATTGTGTCAATAGAGCATGATCGTTGTGTCCGCTTTGAAGACGGACTTAGGGATGATTTAAGTTTGCTGATTGCTCCACAGCAGGAGAGTGAGTTTTCTGTCTTAGTGGAAAAGGCTAAAGTAGCCGAAGGGACCAAGGAGTCCGTGAGATAGAACTACGATAGGAACAAGCAGAAAAGAGGATTTGGGTCATCTGGATCGGGTAATAATGCACAGAAGAGGGCTAAGAAGAGTGGGCCGAATTAGGCAGGAAGGCCCATGGCTAGTAATCGAGACCACCAAAGGCAATCGCCGGGAAATCACATTGGGAGGATGTTGGACCGGTCAAAGGGATGCTTTGAATGTGGATCTTTGGATCACCGTAAGGGATTATCCTCGGTTAGCTAAGAACCCACGGAGGGTCAGAATCGTGCTCAGGATAGAAATGAGGGAGCACCACAGAGGGGTCGTGGTAATGGTAGAGGAGGCAATGGTTCTAGTCGAGGTCGTGGAATACCGGGCAAAGGTGTAGGCAACACAAAAGCAAGGTAGCCTGGTTTAGTCTATGCAGCAAGGCGTCGAGAGGAGGGTGACGCACCAGATGTCATAACCGGTACGTTCCAAATTTTTGGTCTTCCATATATTGCACTAATTGATGTGGGTTCGACGCATTCATACGTTGCTAGTAGTGTGGTAGAGACTATGAATCTAGACTTTGAGACTGCTTCTAGGGAGATAACAGTAATTAGCCCTCTAGGTCACTCTGTAATTGTAAACAAGTTATATAGAGATGTACCCCTAGAACTCCAAGGGGTAGTATTGTTGGCCGATCTAATGGAACTGCCATTTGGGGAGTTCAATTTGATTCTTGGAATAGACTAGTTGGTTAAGATCAGGCAAAGCTGGATTGCGCTGCTAAGCGCATGGTTCTAAAGATGGCTGAGGGTGATGAAGTGGTCATGATAGGTAATAGAAGAGATTACCTATCCAACGTGGTGTCTGCGTTAAAGGCGGAGAAGATGGTCATGAAAGGGTGTGAGGCATATGTGGTTCATATATGTGCCTTGGAGGCTAAGGAGTCAGCAGTTGAGAAGGTTCGAATGGTAGGGGAATTCGCTGATGTGTTTCTAGAAAAACTTCTGAGTCTGCCTCCAGATCGAGAAGTTGAGTTTGGTATAGACTTATTACCCGGAACGGCACCTGTGTCTATAACACCATACCGAATAGCACCGAAGGAATTGGTGGAGTTGAAGGCTCAAATTCAGGAGCTCTTGGACTGAGGGTTTATCCGACCAAGTATATCTCCGTGGGGAGCACCTGTGCTGTTTGTCAAGAAGAAAGATGGGTCAATGCGGATGTGTATCGACTACCGTCAGCTAAACAAGTTAACGATCAAAAACAAGTATCCGTTGCCCCGGATTGATGAGTTGTTTGACCAACTGAAAGGTGCATCAGTTTTCTTGAAGATAGACCTTAGGTCGGGTTATCATCAACTTAAGGTGAAGGAGGGTGATGTTTACAAGACGGCATTTCGTACTCGGTATGGGCATTACGAGTTTCTAGTGATGCCATTTGGGTTGACCAACGCACTGCAGATTCATGGACTTAATGAATAGGGTGTTCAAGAAGATTGGATCAATTTGTCATGGTGTTTATAGACGATATATTGGTTTATTCAAAGACGGAGGAGGAGCATGACATGCATTTGCGTATAGTTCTACAAGTACTGAGGGAGAAGCAGTTATATGCCAAATTCAATAAATGTGAATTTTGGCTTAGGGAGGTGGCTTTCTTAGGTCACGTGGTGTCAGCGAAAGGGATTAGAGTGGACCCTCGCAAGGTTGAAGCGGTGTTGGATTGGAAACCGCCTAGGTTAGTGGCAGAAATTTGAAGTTTTTTGGGTCTGGCAGGGTACTATCGAAGATTTGTGGAAGGATTCTCTTTAATCGCAGCACCACTAACTAAGTTATTAAGAAAAGGAGTTCCATTTGTATGGTCGAAGAAACAGCAGGAAAGTTTTGATAAGCTAAGGAAGATTCGACGAAGCTCCGATTCTGAATCTGACCGAGGCAGGGAAGTTGTTTATAGTTTACTGTGATGCGTCCCATATGGGGTTGGGATGTGTATTGATGCAGGAAGGGAAGGTAGTGGCCTATGCATCCCGTCAGCTAAGACCGCATGAGGTTAACTATCTGACTCACGACTTGGAATTAGCGGATGAGTCTTCACTTTGAAAATATGGAGGCATTACTTGTATGGGGAAAAGTCGATAGTCTACACGGATCACAAAAGTCCGAGGTATCTTTTGACTCGTAAGGATTTGAATTTGAGGGTACCGATGGATTGAATTGTTAAAGGACTACGATCGCTCAATTGAATACCATCCGGGCAAGGCTAACGTGGTAGCTGACGCTTTGAGTCGAAAAGTTGTGATGGACTTAAGGGCGATGTTTGCTCACCTCAGTCTATACGACGATGGAAGTCTTTTGGCAGAGCTGCAAGTTAAGCCAACTTGGATCGAGGAGATTAAGGAAAAATAGATAGTAGATGAAAGTTTGAATGCGCGAAGATTGCAAGTTCAAGATGGTGGTTTGGAAGGGTATAGTTTGTCTGGTGATGGAGTATTATGTTTTCAAGGGCGAACTTATATGCGGAAGGATGTGGAATTAAGGCAAAAAATTCTTCAAGATGCACATAGCAGCCCATATGCTATGCATCCTTGAGGTAGCAAGATGTATGGAGATTTGCGAAAACAGTTTTGGTGGCGAGGTAAAGCGAGGTAACCGAATTTGTGGAAGGTGTCCGACGTGTCAAGAGGTTAAGACTGAACACCAGTTGCCATCGTGGTTACTTCAACCGGTGAAGATCCCTCGGTGGAAATGGGAGAGGATCACTATGGATTTTGTCGGTGGGCTACCCTCACGCCCAAGAAGAAGGACGCATTTGGGTGATTGTGGACCGTCGACTAAATCACTCACTTCATACCGTAAGGGTGGATTACTCACTTGAAGCTAGCTGTTGTATGTGTCAGAATAGTGAGGTTGCATGGTGTGCAAGATCGATCATCTCGAGATAGGGATCCCGATTTACGTCAAGGTTCGGAAAGCGTTACATCGGGCTTTGGGTACACGATTGATTTCAAGACAAAGATTCCATCCACACCGACGGGATGGAAAGGGTCATACTGATTTTAGAAGATATGCTAAGAGGTTGTGTTTTGATTTCAGTGGTAGTTGGGAAGAGTACCTCACCGCTAGCGTAATTCGCTTATAACAATAGTTATCAAGTTTAGTATTTAGATGGCACCATATGAAAATCAGATGGACGAAAATGCCGTACTCCTACGTGTTGGACGAAATTAGGAGAACGACAAGTTTTGGGTCCGAGTTGGTGACAAAAACTAAAGATAAAGTTAAGGTGATTCTGCTCGCCTCAAGGAAGTGTCGATAGGCGTAAATCTTATGCCGATCTTAAGCGTAAGGAAATGGAATATGCGAGGGAGATAGAGTTTTTTCAAGGTGTCACCTTGGAAAAGGTATTGAGATTTGGGCGAAAAGGAAGCTAAGCCCAAGGTTCATCAGCCATATCTGATGAGTGAAGCGAGTGGGACCAAGAGCTTATCACCGAGCTGCCAGCAGAGTTGAGTTAGATTCATGATGTCTTCCATGTATCAATGCTTAGGCGATATCGGTCGGATCCATCACACGCCAGCCAAGAGCGTAAATTGAAGTAAACTCGAATTTGTCTTTCGAGGAGGAACCACCCGGATCTTAGATCGAGATGTCAAAGTTCTACGAGGAAGTCAAGACTTTGGTGAAAGTGCTATGGCGAAACCATGGTGTGGAGGAAGCTACATGGGAACTCGAGGATGTGATGCGTGACAATACCCCACCTCTTTCGATCGAGTAATTTCGAGGCCGAAATTATTTTAAGGGGGTAGAACTGTAACATCCTAAAATAGGGGTTATCGGTGATTGAATTATTTTTCTTGTGTTTGGATTGCTGTGGTGTTATTCGTGGTGTAATAAGACTTAATTATGGATCTTGAGTAGGCTCGGATAGTAGGAAAAATTGTATTTGCAAGCTTTAAAGATAGGGAGCCTTAGTAGGTAGGGGTTACAAGTTAAATGAGGGAATATTTGACACTAACAAGGCCTTGGAAAAGTGGCAAAAGGGAGGCCACTTAAGGGCTGGAGTTGACGCCATCAAGGGGAGCAAGGGAGCCTATGTTCGAGTTGTGGAATCCCCTTTTCTACTCTTTTATTTTGACTAAGAAGGAGAGAGAGAAGTGCTCAATTTAAACACTTCAGGATAATAAGGATATTATTAGGATTTAATTAGGTTTTATGTGAAAAATCTTAAATAGTTGGCAGAGAGAAAATATAGGCTTTTGACTAATTCAAATTTGTTTGAATTAGTGGCCAAGAGTGATTCAAGGAAGTGGCTGAATTTTGAACTCCTTGTTGAGGGGGAGTGGACGGCAAGGACTAGATGAAGGGGGGAGTGCCGGATTCTTTTAAAGCATACTCTTCATTTTGTTTTTTTTCTTTTCTCCATTTGCAAGTAGTCGAATTTCCCTACTCTTTCATCTTTGATTTTCTTTCTTTCTCTCCTTTCTCATTCTCTCAAAATCGAAACCCTTATCTCCTTTTCCATTATTTCTTTCTTTTCTCTAGCCAAATACACACCTTTGATGTGTCGAAATTCCTTCTCCTATTTTGAATCACTCGGCGAATATTAAGAGTAGCATAGATTTCTTGGGACTTTTCTTTCAATCGGTTTGAGAAGGTAAGTACTTATAGCGTAATGCCTATTTCTTCTCCTCTCTTGTTCTCCGTCGACTAGGATGAATGGAAAAATGAAATATACCGATGGTTTGGTTAATCGGTGTTTTGAAACCGATTTTATCTAGGTACTCTGGGTTTTGAAGTATTCATCAAGCCTCCATTCGTTAGCAATCGGTCTTGGTAGTGGTGGTAAGAATTTTGTTAACCATTTATTTGGTATTTGAAAGTCAAGGCTATTTGTTGTGGATGCTAATGCTGTCGATTGTAGGGGGTGAAGCGATTCACATATTGTGTGTCCGTAGTTTGTACTCAAGGGTGTTTAGGTGAGGTTTGGGTTCATGTGTTAACCCTTTGGATTTATGTGGTTTGGCCGAATAGCCATGTCACTAACTTTCGTGTTTGGCAATAATATAGGAGTAAGAAATCTAGTGTGGCGATTGACTCTTCTGGATTTAGGGTACCGATAGTAAGTGTGTACATACACACTTTATAACTAATTAATGTGTGAATATATTGTGTATGCTAAACTGGATTGTGTAGATTTGGATTTAATACCATAAAGGTATAATCAAGGATCCAGGTAAGTCCTTGTCAATATGAGTTTGATTATGATGCTTGACATATTTGGTATATGTGGCATATAAGAAGATGGCTTTTGATAAATTCAATATATGTTATTAAATAAACATGTTTGGCATGATTTATGTTAAGTGCATATCATAAATATGTGGGTTAAACGAGTGGAGGGGGAAGTGATATCCGTGTCTTCGGACACCAGTGGTTTGGTACCATATTTCGTGACTTTGGTCACCAGAGGTTTGGCACCTCATAGCGTCTTGTCTCAGTGGCTTAGCACCATAATGGGTTGGCCCCACGTATGATATTATGGGATCGACGCCAGTGATTTGGTATCACACGTGGGTTGGCCCCACAAATTATTATATGTGACTTCGAGTCACCAGTGGTTTGGCACCACCAGTGGTTTGGCACCACAATATTGATGGATATCGTGACTTAAGGTCACTAGTGGTTTGGCACCACCAGTGGTTTGGTACCACACGGGGTAGAGAAAGGTGTTTTGGATGGATAGGTTGGGTGCATGTTAAACTTAGTGCATGTTAAATTTAGTTATAAATTGTGTATGATGTTGCACTAAACCGGGGAAGGGTTACACATTGAGTCTTGGTGACTCACCTTCTCCTTTAATCTTTTTCAGGTGATTCGTAGATCGCGGATGAGGAGCCGGATGGACTCGAGGTGGCCATGCAGTGAAAATATGAGTTTACTTTGAATTATTTTATTTTATTTTTGGTTTTATTTGTTCAAGTTGTAATAAGGCCTCCTAAGATTTTATTTTGACTATTTTACATGTTTTGGATGAATTATTTAAACTGTTTAATGACTTTAAAATGGTTACACAAGTTTCTTAAATTCAAATGTAAATGATTTTCTTTCGTACCATCGGGTACATTGATGTAATTGGTAACAATATGACTTAATGATTTTAAAAACAAAGCTAAGTGTGACTTTTATACACCTCAAATGTTTTAAACAAAACTATATTCTTTTACCAAAATTTAAAGTAATTAAAAGGGGTTTTCAACAAATTTTCTTCTGTAACATACCAGATTCGGTTGTAATGTTTGGGCCGGGTTTGGGGTGTTACATGGGCCGGGGACGACTCAGTGGAGGCCATACTATGAATAATGGGTTATTTAAATTTTGGATTTCTTTTAAGTACTTTTTATTATTTTTGCTATTTTGTAATAAGGCCTCCGTTAAATTTTTATGGATGTTTTACTTGTGGATGGATTTTATAATATGCTTTAAATACTTAAGTGGGATTATTTTTCTAAAAATAGAAATAAACGTTTTTCTTAAATAAACGCATTTAAAAGGGTTTCATTCTTAAATAGTTTTAACTCGGTAATTTTTCTCGTAACAATATTTTTAAATTTTGTTTTCAAATTACTTTCAAACTCTTTAAATTTTCTCAAAATATTAAATCAATTTTTCCTAAGTTTCAATTTATAAATTTTATGACCCAAATTATTAGATTTAGTAATCAAACTTAAGTTTTCAATAACTCCACGTTAAAATGTTTTTAAAAATCCGTTTTCTTTAAATCTTTAAATGACTAGGTGTATGTTCATTTTGTGTGATATGTCAAATTTGGTCTTAACATATAGACCGGTTTGGGGTTTTACAATCACACAGTCATTTGGACATAAGTTTCAAGTCTTCTTGAGATATGGCATGTATAGGGATCTTATCTTCTGATTAATTAAGTCATAGTTAATGTAGCCAAATGTGTTGGCCTAAAACGGTTGATGGATCGATTGTGTATAGCCACGGCTGATGGCTTATGTCAATTATAATTATGCTAGTGATAACGCTCTCTTATGTATGTGAAGCTCGTATGGTTATCATGGATCAAATGTGAAATTAAGTTTTATAAATGATGATATGAGAATGATGTGTGATGTTGCATGAATGTATGGATGTGAGGGTAGCATGATGGCTTGGAAAATAGCCTAGAATTTGTCCACACGGGTAGACACACGGGTGTGTGTTTAGGTCGTCTGTGACCTACGGTCCGCCTCATGGGCGTGTGCCCAGGTCGTGTGAAGTCGACACCTGAAATTAGGAATTTAATTCACCACATGACCGAAGGACACGGGCGTGTGCCTTGCCCGTGTGACATTTATAAGGTGATGACGTCAGAAACAGAATGCCAAGGTTTTGGCACACGGGCTATGACACGGATGTGTCGAGGTCGTGTGAGGGACACGGGCTAGGGACACGGGCATATGTCAGTCGTGTGAAAGCCCCTATAGGTTTGAATTGAGAATTAATTCCACACGGGTGTAGAGCGCGGGCGTGTGATATGTCACATGGTGTGCCCCTTCCTCCACACGGGCGTGTGGACTGTTTAGTGAGAAATTTTCTAAGATTTTCTAGAGAGTTTCTGTAACACCCCTTAACCCGAATCCGTTGCCAGAATGAGTCACGAGGCATTACCAATCTAAACCCAACAGGTATACATGTATATAAATCCTGCTTCTTTATTTAAAAGTTCAAAGTCAAATGAACTACACTCGCATGGTTATTAAATTTTGAATTCATTATCAATCGAACTTCAATTATATAACATCACATCATAGCTGAACAAACATGCTCACTATTGCATATACATAGTCAACATATACCATCTTATTCATATTACCATTTAATCCCCATATTCATAGCAAATATCACACATACCTGTAAATAAATCAAACCATACAGCCATCTATTATTACATTTTCTAATCAACTACTCAAGTATTTATAATCAATTTATTTAAAACAACTCAGAAGACAGAATAGGTCCAAATCTAATGCACATTTCATCAATAATATATATATATTGCATCTCACGGCATTATTACATATATTCATATTCCGTTATAATTACTAAGGCACAAAACATGCTTATCAATACCATACATATACTAAAACCATATTTTATAGTCACTTACTTCATCACATAGAACATATTTTAAGTTTATTAATAAAGCATTTTACAAGTCATGCATATCTATGAATAAATAATATACTTATACTTATATAACCCTAAATCATCATTTATACATATCATGTAACTTACTTACCCTATTAAATAAATCTCATGATAGAAGCTATAAGATTATTGACTAACTCATCATTCAATCATACCATATAACCAAAACCAAGTATAACACATCATGAAATATGTATCCATAGTAAACTATCACTATAACCAAATTCATATAAACCTAATAATTAAAATTTAGCCATTTTCACATGGCTTTTATATACAACCCAATCCAAAATGAACTCAAAAGAGTAATATAGCCTATACATGCCATTATTTCAAAAGACCGACTTTATAAAGGGTACCAATAGTAGTTGATAGTGTGGTTGACTTCAACAAGGATCCCCGAGTTCGAGCTTCGACTTTAAGATATATAAAATAGTAAAATAAACACATAGAGTAAGCTAACATAGTGTAACTTCCCAAAGTTGGGCCTAGTAGGATTGGGCCCATTGGGCTTTAGGCGTAGGAGCATTTAAAATTTTTGAGAACAAGAGAACGGCTTTAATGCTAGTTGGACCTATTAGGTGAGTGATTTTGGAAGGTTAGAGGGATTCTATGAAGTCCCAAGTTCAAACTTTGGCTTTAGGAAAATTTTGGTTTTAGGTGAATAAAACCTTGAGAGTTAGTAGTAGGCTTTAAGAATAAATGTGGGGAAAAATGACAAGTGGAGTGTGTGGTGAAGTGGCAAAGTGGCTCCACATGAGAGGGCTTGGAGGTGGCCATACTACGAGCAGTTTTGGACTCTAGTATTTTACTTATTTTTAACTTGGGTTAATATTTTATAATAAGTCCTCTCTTAAATTCTAGTTTTAGTTTTGGATTTTCAGTTTATTATGTTTTAAATCTGCTAAACTTTGTATCACGGTTTTCTAAAACAATATCTGCTTTCAAAATACTATGCTTTCGTGAATAGGTCGTAAACATCACGTTTTCATAAGTCAGTCATTTTAATTAAGTTTCCGCAACCAACAAAGTTTTTTTCGTAATAACTTTTTAATAAAAGTCGATTAATAATGAACAAACGCAAACTGGGACTTTAGTTTTTAATATCAAGAAAGGTTTTCAAATGGAACCATGGTTCCTCGAAAAGCACCCTAATGTGACACGCCAGATTCGGGCCTAACTTCTAGGCCGGGTCTGGGGTGTTACACATAGCTTAGTAAGTTTTTACGCAATGGTAAAAATATGCAACTAACCAATATACAATTTAATTAATCCAATAAGCTCAATAATGAATTCATAAGTACAATATACAAACTAGTCACCATTCAACATCCACCATATTTAATATGTCCCAAATACCGAATACTCAAATACTATATAACCTTTTCGAACAAGCGCAGAGTTTAATAATCACATCTCAATTCTATATTTTCTTAACAAAGACAACTTACCTCACTAATACCTGGTTATTAAGCTACCATGCAACACTTACTCATGTATCGTTTCTTGTTAATCTCCCTTCAACAGTTTATGTTTCCAAAGTCTCTATAATCCCGCACACACAGTGCAAATTACGTAACGTATCACACACTTAGTGCCGTTACTTATTAATCTGCAAACATAGTGCCATTTAACAATAATGTATCGCACACTTAGTGCCATTACTTATTAATCCGCACACCTAGTGCCATTTAAAAGTAATGTATCGCACACTTAGTGCCATTACTAATTAATTCGCACACCTAGTGCCATTTAATCGATTTCACACACATAGTGCTCGGTATTTTAGTTCGCACACTTAGTGGCCTTTAATAGACCTTTTCTTTACTCTTCAATACATTTACAATTCCATTCCCATTCATACATACTCAGTTTACCTTCTTCAAATACCAACACATTCGGCATACTCAATTTACATATCTCTATTCATAACATACATACATTTATCAACAACTCAATTTGCCTTTTTCAATTACCATTACATTCGGCAAACTCTAACATATACATTCATACACATCCAATTATTCAATTACCATCACTACTCACTTTCCATTTCCATATATATACGTATCTATTCCTTAAGACAAGCACATATATTTAGCCAATTCATTTATTCAATAATTATACATATATATACTCATATGTACCAACCCACATTCGGCTATTATATATATACCTCTCATTTTTATTTCATGATACATTCGACAATAGGAAAATTAACATTCTTACATTTTATATTCATATGTACATTAGTATACAATTAAATCCATTTCCTCCAACTGCTTAAAAACTTACCTCGAAAATTGTCGGATTAAGGTTGCCCGAGTATTCGTTCAACTTTGTCTTTCCCGATCTAATCCCGTTTCTTTTTGTTCTTGATCTAAATAATTCAAAACTGAGCTCATTCAAATTTGTTTTCATTCAATTTAATCCAAAATCACATAATTATGAGAATTACCATTTTACCCCTGGCATTTACAATTTTTACAATTTAGTCCCTAATACATAACTCACAAATTACACAAAATTTGGCCACCATTCCTTA
This sequence comes from Gossypium rotundifolium, assembly GCA_025506655.1. NCBI lineage: Eukaryota > Viridiplantae > Streptophyta > Magnoliopsida > Malvales > Malvaceae > Gossypium > Gossypium rotundifolium. The sequence continues at coordinate 153,236,410 of CP106722.1, forward strand.
GAGCCAAATTTTTCTAGGGACTTTATAAGTCCATATTTCTCATAAATTTCACAATTTAACCCTTCAAAATAATATATTCACAAATTAACCTTAATTAGCTAAAATCCATCAAAAACTCAAGAATAAAATATGTTCATCTAGCTCAACTCTTTCATCTAATACCAAAAATCATCACAAAACTCAACATATCATCAATGGAATATCTCACATACATCATCAATACACAAAATTAATACATGGGCTTGATAATAGAGTAAACAACAATCTCAAAAATCCAAAAATCATAAAAAATCTAAAGCTAAAACTCACCTAATTTTGGTTGATGAGTGCCGAACCCTTGCTTGGTTTTTCTTTTCTTTTTCTTTTTTTAGTTTCGGCCAAGAGAGCAAAATGATGAACATGCAATACTTTTTCTCCTTTTTGTTTTATTATAATATGTATATAATGTATATTATAACATTATCATGATTTAACAAATAAAATAAACATATAATATATATTATAAGGTCATGTAACCGTCCACTATGCCATTTAAAGGTAAATTTGACATTTAAGTACTCAAACTTAAGAAGACAAATAAATTTTTGCCACTTAATTTAATAAATGACTACTTTTCCCACTTATGCAATTTAGTCCTTTTTCTAAAATTAAACATCCAAACAAACAAATTAGTCTACGATATTTTAACACATGCTCAAACACATAACATAGATATCAAATAAAATATTAAAATATTTTTCTAACTCGGATTCGTGGTCCCGAAACCACCATTTTGATTAGGGTCATAATCAGACTGTTACAGTTTTAAAGGGGTTCGAGTTGATCCTGGACCGTTTCTTATGTGTGATTTGACCCTAGTAGGCTTGTTTAAGAGATGTTACAAAAATTTTTAATTTCGAGTGGAAAATTGAGACTTGCTATTGATTAATTGTGGTGTATAAGTCTGGTAATGCCTCGTACCTTGTTCCGGCGTTGAATACGGGTAAGGGGTGTTACACAAACAATTAGGTATCATCCTCATCACATTATTACCATTTGTACAAATGATATTACCATGGATGAATTCTTGTTATTTTAGATGTTAGTTGTTGAAATGGTGGTTTTTAATTGCTGGAAAGAATTAATTTATTAAGTAATTTTGTTAGTTTTGAGTAAAGGACTAATTTGATGAAATATTAAAGTTTTCATGGAAATTTTGAGAATTTTGAATAATTTCGAATTGTACTAAATTGGTAGTAAATTCGGCTAGCTTGGGTGTTTGGCAAATTTTGCTAAATTTGTATATTATAGGTTTAGGGACTAAACTATCAAAAATGTAGAAGTTTAGGGAAAATGTGTAATTTAATGAAGAGTTAATGGTCATATGCATTAAATTGAATTTGAATTTTAACAGATTGAATTTAATCTCTGTATAGATCAAGAACCGAGCCAAAAAGACAATAATCCGACGAAGGGGAAAATTGAAGGAGTAGGTCTTTGTGTTTTAATCAAAATTGGTAATAGGTAAGTTCATAGTTTAAAAGAATTATATTATATTATGTTTAGTATTGATGTTGCTTTTGTGTTAGTTAGTTAATTTATTTTGAATATGAAATATGAAGCGGCTATTGATGAGTAAGTGTAGGTATTATATTGATTGATAAAATGGATGAAATTACGAATGATGAAATCTTAATGTGAACTTATTGAAATTATTGATTATGTATGGTTACTATGGAAATGCACGTCAAGTGAAAGTGATAAATTCAATAAATTGCCCACTTGAACATAGTAAATTCAGTGTCTTTGTTCGCACTTCGGTGCCTCTGTTATGCATCTATGATGCCTTTGGTCTAAGTATTCGATTCGAGTTACTTAGTTCATTAGGCTAAATATTAGCGCTAGGCAGGGTTGACTTATCGATTTAAGTGTTGATGCATATTCATGATTTTTGAAAGTGTTAAATGTTCAATGAAATATTTATTTGTATATGAGCTCATTTATTTTGGATGACATGTTGAATATGGAATTAATGAGTTATTTGTGATAAGGAATATCATATTACATGTTGATATGTGATCATGAACTAATGTGATTTGTGGATGTGTATTCGGCTATCAGGAATTGTATGTTATCTCTTTATATTTTAATATCAATCAAGGTAAGTTTAGTTGATGAGTTAAACTATGAACCTACTGAGCTTCATTAGTTTACTCTTCTTTTTTCTTTGGTTCTTTTGTAGTTACCAAATTGCGGACTGAGCAGACAGATTGACTGAAAGCTCACACTATAACACCCCAAACTTGGCCTAGACGTTACGACCGGATCTGGCATGTCACAAAAAAGGGTTGTTTAAAAACAGCACGTTCGTTTAAAAACTTCGTACTCTTTTTTGAAAAATTTGAGCTTTGTTGTTTGTGAAATTCATATTTGCTTTTATGATTTTCTTGTAAAAACGTTATTATTATTATTTCCAAAAACTTTGTTTGTAGTAGAAATCAGATTTAGTGAATTGCGGAAATGTGATATTTTGAAAACAGTTATTGTCGTTTTAAGAAAATCCAGAGTTTAAATGTTTATAGTTTAATATAATTAAAATGAAAGCTTAAAAGAAAATTTAAAGTCCAATGGCCTTATTACAAAATATTAAACCCAAACTAAAAATAAATCTTAAAATGAAGCAAAATCAAAATTTACTAAAGTTTAGGGAGAAGTACTCCGATGTATGGCCACCCCGCAGCTCCAAATCCTCAATGCTGGGGATCACCTACAAGGTTAAAGCAGAGGGGTGAGTTACGAGAACTCAGTGTGTAATCCCCTAATCGGTCATTAACTGGGCTTGAGCCCATACAAAGCAGATCGAGCGAAGCCCATACTGTAGCGAGACTAGGTCAAGCCCATATGTAGCGCATCGGGTTGAAGCCCTATTCAATAACAATCTGGGCCTTAGCCCTATAAACATGATAATGCAATAGAGTATGCAACCCAACCTAATAATCCATCCGTTACACACCCCCGTACCAGCCCAACACACTTGTGGGGACCAAGTCAACCCACCCTGCCAAAACACACCAATATTGCAGACAAGCTGCTAAATACAGAATTTGTGGCAAAGCCACCAGAATAACAGAATATACGTGGCATAGCCATCAGACAGAATGTGGCAGAGCCACCAGATTACACTTCTTCCAATCATTAATATCCCAAACCCATGCAAAATGTCATGTATGCAAAGCACATATCAAAATGATGTATGAAATAAATTACCATCATGAACATTTAAACAGAATACACACAATCTTACTAATTAACTCATAAGGGTATAACGGTAATTTACCCACCAAAGGGTATTTCGGTAATTTACCCTCTAGTGGTATTTCGATAATTTACACTCTAGGGGTATTTCGTTAATTTATCCTCTAGGGGTAATTCGATAATTTACCCTCTAGGGGTATTTCGATAATTTACCCTCTAGGGGTATTTCGATAATTTCGTATTTAACGACCTTTTTGAAGGCCAACTGTCGCCTTGAGCGACATAGGACCCTTTTTGGGTCTTTACGGAACTATTGGGCCTGAAATTCATTTCAGGCCCAAACGGGCCCACACGCTCGTGTGGCCTATTTCGCATGATTTCGGTCTCAGTTTTCCAGATTACGCAAACAAACCTATCAATTGATAGTTTTCCAACAATTTTGCCCAAGTGGGCCGAATAGCCCATTGGGCCCGTTTCGACTCGATTAGGCCCGTTATAGCCTCAATTTTACGAGAGTGCTCATGACACTCTCAATAACCTACCGTTATTATTCACATTTTGATTTACCACTACGAGCATTCGCACGCTTGAGTGGTCACAGATGTCGATTTTCCAACTTTTTGGCTTTCGGCCGAAACACAGGACATTGCAAGCATGCATTTGGTAGGGGTGTGAGATTACACACCTGATACGAGCATAGATTGAATTCCCAAAATCTCGTACCTAAAAACCAACACATTCCAATCAGTTATTATCCACCCCGAAAAATATATCCAAGTTGAATCCGAATGGTCACTAACACCACTTACCACAAAATGATCTCCTTCAATAGTGTGACAATATTCGGCTTTGCTTCTCTCTTGGCTAGAGCAACCGACTTCCTACACTGTTTGATGTTCAAGGGGGTTAGCATCTACCACATTCGGCACTAGGGAGAGATTTAACAAAGATAAGTGTTACCTACCCTTAGATTCGCCAACAACAGCCCCTTTGAACAAGAGAAATTTAACCACGCACGGCCTTCAGAGATGACGATTACTAGGAAGAAGAAGAAAAACGTTAGAAGTACACAAGAAATAAAAGAACTTGATTCGGCCTACCCCCAATATGCTAGCTTAGTACTGTGAAAAAAGGAGTACCACAACACGAGGATTAGATGAGAAAAGATTTAGCAGTTGATTCCTGATAGAATCAGCCTAGGCACAAAGAGATGGGGTTAGGATTTTGGTTTTAACAAAGCAACGAGAGAAAAGAAGAGGATGGTAGAAAAGAAACTAGCACCTTTGTTCAGAGAGAACCCAAATGGAAAGATGATTCGGCCATAATGACTAGCAACAATGAATAATAGATGGAACCACTCGGCACTTAACAACAACACACAAGGGTCGTATTTGGTTATAGAGAGGAGAAGTAGAAAAGAAGTCTAAGAAGTAAAGAGAAGGCTTAGGAGAAATTTCGCCAAGAAGAAAAATAAATGGAAAAGAGTTGAGAAAGAAAGAAAAACCACCAAAGAATTCGGCAGAGACTCACCAAAGAGGGAAAATGACCCTGTAACATCCCGAAATTGGGCCTAGTAAGATTGGGCCCATTGGGCCTTGGGGGTAAGAGTGTTTAAAATTTTGAGATCAAGAGAATGGCATTAATTCAAGTTGGACTTATTAAGAAAGTAATTTTGGAAAGGTACGAGGTTTCTATGAAGTTACGGGTTCAAGTTAGGCCTCAATAAAATTTTGTGTTTAAGCCTATTAAGGAGAGATAGTAAGTGACCTCAAAGCTTATGGAAATAAATGAGTAAATTGCTAGTATAAGTGAGCAATTAGTAAAGAGGTTATGGCGCCACATGAAGTACCTTGAAGGAAGAGGTTCAAATCCCATGGTGTGTAAATTTTTACTATTATTTTTGCACCCTTTCCTTAAGTGTCTGCCAATCATGTAAATAAGGTAAGGTGGACTTTTTATTTTTGGCAAGATGGATAAGGAGAATAGGAAAGACTGAAGGTGAGTAAAGAAATCAAGAGAAAGAGGAAAGTAAGAGGAACAAGTGGCCTTTTTCAAGGGAAATGTTATGGAAAAGTTGGTTGGCAAATTTTTGACTATTAGGGGCATGAATGTGGATGATTTTGATGGGGAAAAAGGAGGAGCTGAATTATCCTAGCCTATTTGCAAGTTTGTGCTTGAAAAGCCTATTTTCTCTTTTGAACATTTTTGGTACTCTTTTCCAACCTTTTTCCTTTGTGTTAGCCGAATTACCTAACATTTCTTTTCATATCTCTTCTCTTCTTTTTATCATTCCTTCAACCTTTCTTCCATTTTCCTAAATCGACATTACCATATGATCAAATCTTCTTTCTTATTTTCTCTTCAATAGCCAAATTTCTATCATCTTCTATCTTCCCCATTTTTTTGTGTTAGACATCTCTCCTTGGTTGAATCGAGTAAGGGCTTCATTTCTACTCCTTTCATTTTCTTCTCTTTCAAGTCGAATAGGTATGTTCATCACTATACGGCTATTCCACTTTGTTTCTTATCAAAATATCACTCTCTCCATCACTCTCATATTTGATCAACTTTTTTTCGTAGAGTTCTAGTGGGTGGCCTAATACCAAATCCTTGTCGATTCATTCGTAGTCATAAGCCAATTGGTGGGAATCGAGATTATCATCGATTAAGGTAAGGAGTCTTTTCATAGTCCATTTGATATCACTATTCAGTTATGGTGTTAATCAGATTGAAGGTTTGGCTAATCAATTATGTTGTTAAGCACGAAATCACTCGATACTCTCTACTTGTGGATTTTTCAGAAATAGTGGTAAAGTCGAACACCTATCTCTCGTAATAAGAGACTTGGATTGTTGGTAAGTGATATATATTGTTAATCAATCGCAATACTTGGATGAAGTTGTAAATTGGGTTTTGGACTAATTGTTGACCGATTGTATCTTTAGGTGCCGTGGAGAATATCGTGTTACGGATTCTGAATAAGGTGTGTAATTCCGTACCTTCGAAAGAATGTTTGAAATGGTGTGTAATCTCACATCTCTCTAAAAATTTGTATGATATGTTTTGTGATTCGGTCGAAATACCGAAGAAAATCAGAAATCGACATCCGTGATCACTCGGGAGTGCGTATATTCATAGTGGTAACCATATTTTGTAATAAAATAGTTCCGGTTAGAAACAGTGACGTGTTTTGAAAAATCACAAAAATAATAGAAAGGGAATTATAAAGTGAATAAGATATTGAATTAAAACTTCCTATGTCTATTTTGATGTGGAAGAAACAGAGAAGGAAAATGAATTTTATATTCTGAGATATCTTAATTTTAGTGAGACTGGTTCTGATTAACTTTATGGTTCCCTAATGTAACATCGTGAAATTGGGCCTAGAAGAATTGGGCCCATTGGGCCTTGGGCACGGGAGCGTTTAAAATTTTTAAAATAAGAGAACGACATTAGTGCAAGTTGGACCTATTAGGTAAGTGATTTTGGAAGGTTAGGGGGCTTCTATGAAGTCCCGGGTTCAAACTTTGGCTTTAGGGAAATTTTGGTTTTAGGTGAATAAAACCCTGGGAGTTGGTAGGTAGGCTTTAAGAATAAAATGTGGAGAAAAATGACACAAGTGGAGTGTGTGGTGTAGTGGCAAAGTGACGCCACATAAGAGGCAAGGGGGTGACGCCAAAAGCAGGAGGAGGTCCAAGGTTCAAGTCTTGGCTCTTGCATTTTGGATTTCTTTTTAAATGGACTCTAGAATTTTTCCATAGGGTTGTATTTAGTTGCGCATGATTTTAGACGCAAGAAAGTGAGTGGTCTAGTGGCAAGGTGTCATTAAGGGTGCAAGGGAGCTTGGGTTCGAATCTCATGACAAGCAATGGAGTATTTATTTTATGGATTGGACGAGAAGAGTTTGAGTTGGATTTAAACTCTGCTAACGGAGGGATCCCACATCAATAAGATACAAAGAAGGAAGGTGAGAAGCTAGCTATATATAGAGCATTCTATAAGGAGAGTTAATATACCTTGGTGGGCGTATGGGTGCAGACCTAGAGGATAATCGCCAATAGTAGCGAAGGAAGGGCTACTATAACGTGAGGTGCACAGTAAGGTTACGGTGAGGTTTCGGTTTCCGATAAATGTATATTAAATTATGATTAATCATTAGGTGATGTCGATTGTAGGTTCGTGACTAAGGGGTTTGCAGCGCGCTTGGTTACCAGGTGTGTACAAACACTACACACACGATATCGGTAATGCCAAAAGGCTGAAAAGCTGAAAGTGGCTAAATGGGCCCGGTAGGCCCTGAGGCTAAGATTTGATGAAATGGTTTGGTTGGTTATACGGATTGAATTAGCCATGCATAATACATGAATTGGATTTGTTTTGGGCCTAATAGGCCATATGATGAGATTGGGCCTAATGGGCCGTAAGGGAGTGATTTGGGCTTGATGGGCTTATGGGGACGTAGACATGTATGTTAGGGTTTATGGACCTTAGGTCTAGTTTGAACAACTCGTAAATTCCATAAGACTTAATTCTAGTTAAACATGTCTGTGAACAAGTTGCAGGGTTGGAGGGTGGCAACGGGCGTACGCATGTCTAGGATTGGATCTAGGAGAGCTTGGTACTTAAGCGGCCCTAGTGGCCCACCTCCTTTTCTCGGATTCCTACCAGTGCGTGAGTGTCTGCTCACTTTAGCCAAGATTTGTTGATGGGCCAAAGTTCATAGCTAAAACCCGAAAGGGACCGAGGTACCCTCGGTTTGTGAAAATACCAAAATACCCTAGTTTATGAAATTACCGAAATACCCCCGACTTGTGAAATTACCAAAATACCCTCAATTTGTGAAATTACCAAAATACCCCCAGTTTGTGAAATTACCGAAATACCATTGATTTGCAAAATTACCAAAATACCCCAATTTGTGAAATTACCGAAATACCCTTGATTTGTAAAATTACCAAAATACCCTCGATTTGCAAAATTACCAAAATACCCTCGACTTGTGAAATTACCAAAATATCCTCGATTTACGAAATTACCAAAATACCCCAATTTGCAAAATTATCAAAGTACCCCAATTTGCAAAATTACTGAAATACCCCTAATTTGTGAAATTACCAAATTACCCCTGATTTGTAAAATTACCAAAATACCCCTATAGGGTAAAATTACAAAAATACCCTTGGTAGGTAAATTACGAAAATACCCTTGGTAGGTAAATTACGAAAATACCCTTGATAGGTAAAATGACCGATATGCCCTTAGAGGGCAAAAAAATGATGAAAGTGCCCCTACATGTTATATGATTATTCTTATACGTGATTTATGATTGTTATCATATGATTATTATTGTATGTTGCATGGGGATGGGATTATTCGAAAGGGGAAGTGCAGATACAATCGCATGGTCGCTTGACGACTGTGGATCCACCGAAGGCTTTTAGCCACTGAGTAGCTATACTGCACCGATAAGTTAGTGCCGCAACCGGTGCTACATAAGGAGTGTAGGGATAGGTGGGTCGATTAAAAAGTGCAGGTTGACAGGAGTGAGTGTGGTTGGTATGGGTATTAATGCATTACATATGTGGTTTTATTTGAGATGGGTTCAGGCCCGGATAAATATGATTTGTGACATTTATGGGTTAAGGCCCAATCGAGGCTTTTATGGGCTAAGGCCGATTGCCATCACATCGAAATGGGTCATGACCCAAACTATTGTGAATCATGTTCTTATTGATGAGGGTTATGCGCATTGAGTTTTCTTAAACTCACACCCTCTTTTTAATATTTTTTCTCAAGTACTCCTCAGTAAGCGTTCGACGTGCTAGAGGACTCGGAGGTGGCCACACTACGAGTAGTTTTGGAATCTAGTGTTTTACTTATTTTTAACTTGGGTTAATATTTTGTAATAAGGTCTCTCTTAAATTCTGGTTTTAGTTTTTGATTTTTAGTTTATTATGTCTTAAATCTGCTAAACTTTGTATCACGGTTTTCCAAAACAATATCTACTTTCAAAATACTACGCTTTCGCGAATAGGTCGTAAACATCACGTTTTCATAAGTCAGTCATTTTAATTAAGTTTCCGCAACAAACAAAGATTTTTTAGGTAATAACTTTTTAATAAATGTCGATTAATAATGAACAAACGCAAACTGAGACTTTAGTTTTTAATATCAAGAAAGATTTTCAAATGGAACCATGGTTTCTCGAAAAGCACCACAATGTGACATGCCAGATTCGGGCCTAACTTTTAAGCCGGTTTGAGGTGTTACACCTGATCTATTTTGGAAAAATCATATAAAATTGTAAAAAATGAATTATGAGGAATAATTTATATGTATAGATTCCCTATTGAGCCTATTTTCAATAGAAACAAGTGGGAGTAGTACATGAAAACCGTACATTGAGATATTTGAAATGTAACACCCCTAAACCCGGCCCACGCGCCCTGACCGGATCTGGTTATGTCACTGCGGAAAGACGGTTAAAAATCTTTTTAACTTTAGAATAAAACATGGAAATTTGGTTGACTTTTGAAAACCATGTCCGTTTAAAAATTATAAGTAAAACTTTGTTATTATAAAATGTCCATATTAAAACTTTAGTATATAAATATATATCTTGAATAAATAGATTGCTAAAAATAAAATAAAATCATCTTTATATAGTAATTTAATTTTAATCTAACCACAATTTAAATAATACCAAAAACAATAAAAATGCCCTTATTACAACCGTTATTTAACCAAAATACTTAATAAAAAAATAAATGCTTAAAATAATTAAAATATCTTCTTTCTGCATGGGCCACCTTGTATCCACTCCCAACACGGTCCAAGGTTTACGCATCACCTGAAATGGTTGAGAAAAATTGGGTGAGTCCATAGACTCAGTGCATAATCATCACACATGCCTCCACACATGGGCTTGGCCCATATCCACACAGATCATACAAATAAATATGCAATTCTGAAACCCAACCCAACCTAGGTCCATCGTTACACCAACCTTAGAGACTCCTGCTCAAGGTCGTGGCTAATCCACCGATCACAACCGAAAGTGATCCCACATATCTTACCTCGGCAGACTGCTTGCACAAGGCCGTGGTGAGCCACCGATCACATAAGTGATCCCAATATTAATCCGTCTACGGTGATGCACATGACCATCAACCGCCGAGATGGGCACCTAGCCAACACCTCCTTGATGTAGCACACGACTAACCATCAAGCGCTAATGTAGCACGAGGCTAACATTAGACCACGTACATAAATATGTACACCCCGTCCCTCCTTGATCACAACCAATCCCACATACATATATGTAAATGTATCATGTCAAATCACATATATAACAAGTACACATCACATGCTCATTACCATATCACACATATATCATAATAATTTAATATCACATATTACTGACCTGTTAACCGAATACCCCAAAATGTGGGTATCCACCACTTTAGTCTTTATTGTCGGCTATCACACATCTTACACCAAGTATATGTACATATATATATCAATACACAAAACAGGAGAAAACAGTGTGATAATTACGCACCTAATTACTTGTAGTTCTACACTCTCGATCCCAACGCTATCGTTAACCGAAACTACGGCTATCTACCTAATCTGCTGTTCTGACTCTGGCCCACACCCCGGTGGCCAATCTCAAACCGCCGAGACTGATCTCTTTTTAAACTTCGAAACAGGGACTTTCCCTTGCCCTCCTTGACTGGAACTTGCCTCCATCAACACACTTAATCAGATTACACGGTTAATCCTCCAAGCCATAAATCTAAACAATGAATCTTACCAAATATTGCTTACCAAAACCACTTACCTTCCTCTCAAACCGATTGGGGAAGAAAAGAGCACCCTTTGCTTTGATATTCGGCCAAAATTACACCAAATAGGGAGGAGTAGATTCGGCTAAAAGAGATGCTGGAATTTTGAATAATTTTGGGCAGTTTTTCTAAGGAAGTTTCGACAGCAAGGGTGGTGGATATTCGGCCAATGGTGGAAGAAAGAATAAGAGAAAAAAAGTAGGAGAAATCAAAGGTGGTTTTTGGCTAAATAAAAGAAGAAAAAGATGGAAAATTTTGAAGGATTCCCTAGGGGAATTTCGGCAGCAGCAGAGGAAAAAGAAGAAGAATTTGTTGCTGGAATTTTTTTGGCACAACTTGCTGTACAAAAATAAATTTTGAACAGCCCCCCAAGAGTCCCAATGTTGGCCAATTCCTCCCCCTCTATGCTGATAATTTCAGCTCTTATTTATCAAAGATTTAATCAACATTTATCTACTTCTTATCTCCTAGCTACTCTCAACAATTTGAGTGAAAATACAATTGCAAAACTGCTCCTTTCCAGCTTAATTTTTGCAAAAATAAAACCTTATTTTTATCAATTTGAAGAGTCCATATTCATGCCAATTCTTCCTCCTCAACACGCCAGCAGCAAGGAGAAAAAAATAAAATTTCAAACGCTACTTCCTGGACTCGAACCAGCGACCCCAAGCAGCCCCCCTCTTCAACGCCCTTGCCACTTCTCCCAATCTGATTTTCATGTCAAATACTCCTTTCATTAATTTATGAATCCTTTTTCTTGGCCCTTTTCTCTTAACATAAGCGACCCAAAAATAAAATGCTCCTGCGTCCTTGAACCCGAGACCTCTCCCTCTCAAGTGGCGCCCCAAGCCACTTCTACCACCTGGTCTTTCATGTTCATTCCTTACCCAAAATTTGTTTAAAGCCTTCTTTGCTTGGGCCCATCACCGCATACAAATAAAATGCAAAACGCCCTTCTAGCCACTCGAACCCGTGACCTGTGCCCATTCTCTCCTCCAGTTGTTAAGTGGCATTCGGTTACCACTTTACCAATCTGATTTTTATGACATAACACCTCCACATTTAATTATAAGGCCTTCCTAGGCCGATCACTCCAAAAATTAAAAGCCAAAAATCCATTCCAGCAGCTCGAACCTATGACCTCTTAGCACCCTAAGGCGTCACCTTCCAAGGCCATGAGTAGCGCCTCATTGCCACTCTACCAAAGAGATTCTTGTGTCATGTTCCTTCCAAAATTTTCCTTAAGCCCTATCTCACCTAGCTTCCTCCTTTAAACACTTAAAAATAAATTTTAGCTCCAAACCGACCTAGCTGGGGTTAGTTCTAGGCCCTAGAACATGCTTAAAAATCCTAGAATTTAATTCTTCAAGCACACACATGGGAAAATATTTAAATTACAAATAACCCCTAATTGTGGTGTTACAATTCTACCCCTTAAAAATAATTTCGTCCTCAAATTACTTACTAACGAATAGTCATACATCTTAACTCACTGTGTTACGCCATCTCACAAGACTCGATCTTAAAGAACTATCATGCTTTCTAGACACATTCTCTAGGTTTATACTCAAAGTTCCATACACTTCACTAGCAACATAAGAACGAACTAACTTAACCACAACAAGACAATTGAAGGAATTCCAAAATTAAGAACTTACCCATTGGCACATCTTCCCTCTCGCGATGGTCGACTGCATAAACCAACCTTGGCTGCCTTGCATCTGCACCTTTAGCCTCTTTGTTTGGTGCTCCACGACCTCGACCTGAACCATTTTCTCCATGGTTCGGACCACGACCTCTTGTCGTTTCTGACCATCTCTACCCGGCTGTGCATAACCTTGGCCTACTGTCCGAGCCCTACTCGGATCCTGAGGACAGTCTTTAATCAAATGGGACTTAGACTTACATCTAAAGCATTCTCGATTCCGGTTCCACCACTCGCCAACATGATACCTTCCACACTGAGCACACGGACGGTCCGGATTTCCAATAACTGGCTTAGCAACACGAACAGAGTTTTCAACCCTCGGTCTTTTCTGAAGGCCCTCAGACGATTCAGATGATCCAAAATTCCTCCTATCCCGGTTCCTATCCTTATCTACATTACGCCTCACGAGTTCTTAATTCCCTCACCACCTTAGCTTTTTTGACTAACACAAATAACTCCGTTCCTGGTGAGGAGCTATCAATAGTCTCAGGTCGTCTCTTAATCTGTCCTCAAATCGGACACATCGTTCATGCTCCGTAGCAACTACTCCTCGAGCATATCGGCTTAACCTCGTGAATTTCGCCAGATTACATTACGGACTTGTTCCTTGAACCAGCCCTAGAAACGCCTTCCTTTATGCATCAATGTAGTGAGTACCGACATACTTCTTCCGATACGCCGCCTTCACATACTCCGTGTGAGATCCTCGGTGTGGCACTATCCCGAATCGTTAGCCACCATTGATATGCCTCGTCATGCGAAGCAACGCCACCATTCCTTTTACTTTCTCCTCAGGGCTCAGATCGAGCTCATCCATAATTCGCTCGGTTGCTTCCAACCAATATTCAGCCGTACTGGGCGCCAAGCCTAATACGCCTCGAAACATCTCAGCTCCATTAGCTCGGAGTCGCTCAGGTACAGACTTCCTTTCTTTCATATTTTCACCCGCTCTAGCCACTATCTCCAAAACTTGCAGCACAGTCTACGATATCGCATCATCCCCCGTCTGTTCTTGCTGCTCATTACCAAAGGCTGGTGGTGAAACACCCCAAACCCGGCCCACGAGAATGGACTGGATCTGGTATGTTCCTCGAAGTAACCCGGTTCAAATTCATTCAATTATTTTGAAAACTATGAGTTTTGGAAGATAGTTTGTTGTGGGTTGGGCTTGAGTTGAAATAATTTTTTTTATAACAAACCCATTTGTTTCAAGTGACAAATTATTTAAACTTATTTCATATTAAGTGGGCTTACTCTTTATAAAGCCCTAAATTCATAACATAGTAACTATAGTAGAAATAAAAATGTCACTATGACCTTATACATAAAATGAAACCCAAAATAATAAAATTGTACAAGGATTAAAATAAAAGAATAATTCAAATTAAATGAACTTCAAGTCGATCATGGCCACCACAAGTTCTCGCCGTCCTGGTCCATTCTCGCTCATCACCAAACATATTCCCACAACGGGTGAGTCGATAGACTCGGTGTGTAACCAACACTAAACATAATAGAAATAGGCACACCATAAAAATCATATGCATATAAAAATTCAAGTGTAATGATGCAAACCCGAACCCAAACCTATATGCCATCCGCTACACTCCACCCGTACCAACTTTGCATAACCGTGGGGACTACTAAGTCAACCCTCCTTCCGCTACACTCCATCGAAGGCAATCATCGCAATGACGTGCTCATCGCCCATCGATAATATTGTGGCATAGCCACCATCAGTAATGTAACCGGTTACCACTTAGTGAGACCGAAGTCATCACATTCACTTAGTGAGACCAAGTCATCACTTTCACTTATAACGTTGGTGAGACCGTAGTCAACACCTTCTTCCCTTTCACATAAATCCCGAATGCCCCAAATTATAAATATCATGCATAACATATTTTTATTTCACTTTCACATCACTTTTCACTTGTATAACATTTATTTGAAATCCTAGTAGAAGTAGGAAAACCTACCTGAATACTTTGTACCATAATATGGCACTTTAGCCACTTTATTTCACTTTCACATTAACATATATAACAAATTTAAACCATAAAACTATTAAGAATAGTGTGGAATACACACCTGATTTGTTTAGTGATTCCTTGAGATTCCGAAAGCAAGATCTAATGCTTAGATCCTAATTCCTACATTTGGTTTATCAAGTATTACTTAGCATAAATTCTATTTTGGTCTATAATATCCAAATCCTAGTAGGATTTGTAAAGAGGCTTACCTTTGATGCCGATTTGATGTTTATTCAAATCCAGGAAACTTTGTTTTCCTTCACTTGATATTCGCCAACCTTAAATCTCAACAAAATTAGTTTTGGCTTTTTAATAATTATAGATCTTATCTATGTAATCACACAACCTTGGTCGAATACTTTCAAATGCTTACCTTATGGATTTTAAATCTCAAAACTTCACCTTCCTTTTCCTTATAATCACCAACACCTAGATCTCCGAATAGGTTAGTTTTTGATCAATTTGATCTAATTGACTAAGATTTGGCCTTGGCTGAATGTATAGACTTACTTACCTTGAAGTTCTCAAATCCCGAAGTTGATCTTTATTTCAAATTCCTGCCGAAATCACTTGTTAGATTTGATCTATTATTTAATCATGGAGGGGATCTTTTTGCCGATTGTATATTGATGTACTTACCTCATTTTCGAATCTCGGAAGATCCCTTATGCTATTCGGCTATGGCACTATTATGGATCTCAAAGTTTTGGCTTTTGTGGATGAATAGTAGAAGAAAAGAAAAAGAAAGAAAAAGAGATGGAAAGAACTTTGACAAGGAGGATTCGGCTAAAGAAAAAGAAAAAGTTGTTGTTGCTTTGATTAGGAGGTTTCGGCAAGAAGATGAAGAGAAGAGAATGGCTTTTACTTTTCTCTCTTTGGTCGAAACTATTAGTCTTAGAGTCCCTAAATCCTCCAACTCTTCATTTGTGATAAGTTTTAATTTTATCAACTATGAAATTCCATCAAATCTCCTAATTAGCCAAAAGTTCTATTGAATAAAAATCCTCTTCTTAGCTTCCTTGTGCCGTCAACTCCCCATTCATGGAAGCAAAATAAAATTTCTTTTATTTGTTTCCTAGATAACTCAAATTCGTGCCCAAAACCTCTTGCATTTGGGCCATTTCCTAGGCCTTAGGTGGCATCTTCAGCCACATTTCCAAGTCCGTTATTGGGTCAAATTTTATGTTCTTTATATTTTTAGGGTCACTTGGCCCTAAGCTCCCTTTGGGCTCTTAAATTTGACATTTCGGGGTCATTTTAAGTTTCCTAAAATTTTTTGCTGCTCAGTATTTTCCAAGTTTCCAAAATGTTTAGTTTCCTATTTTGGCTTGGTTTCCAAAATGTTTAGTTTCCTATTTTAGTTTGGTTTCCAAAATGTTTAGTTTCCTATTTTGGTTTGGTTTCCAAAATGTTCACTTTCCTAATTCCTTTAGGTTTCCAAAATGTCTAAGTTTCCAAAATGTCTAAGTTTCCAAAATGTCCATTTCCATTTCCATTTCCATTTTCATTTCCATTTTCATTTCCATTTTCATGCATTTCTAGGTTTCCAAAAGTATCAAAAATTTATTCATAGTACTTGAAACTTGTCATTTCATACAATTAAACTGGAAATGCATAGGCCCTATTTAGGATGTTACAGTTCTACCCCCTTAAAGATAATTTCGTCCTCGAAATTACTTACTATCGTTCATCCGTACAGTCTAACTCACCACACTACGCTATTGCTGCGCAGTCTGATCTTAAAGAACTATCATACTTTTTAGGCACATTCTCTAAGTTCACAATCAAGGTTCCATACACTTCATTAGCAACATAGGATCGAGCTAATCTTATAGCGAGTAAATTAATGAAGTATAATCCATAAATAAGAAACTTACTCGTTGTCTCGTCTGCGCGTCACTATCCTCATGACGGTCGATCGCATAAACTAACCTTGGTCGCCTTGCTTCAACCTTCAACACCTCCGCTTGGTGCTCCACGACCTTGGCCGGAACCATTACCTCTGTAATTAGAACCTCGACCTCGTTGAGGCTACTGTCCTCCCCTACCGATTAACATTCTGAGTTGCTGGCTGTCTATCATCTGATATCTTTGGACAGTCCTTGAGCATATGGTCCTTAGACCCACATTTAAGACATGCTCCTATCTTTTTCCAACACTCACCTGAGTGCTTCTTTCCACAATACTCACAAGGACGATACTGCCCTCTCGTATCAACTTGCTGACCCTTCGAACCCTCAGTTCGGGCCTTTTCTGCACATTTCCCGACGATTCATAACCTCTCTTGGGTCTATTCCTGTCAGAGTTCTACCTAGTCGAGTCCTTGATTCCTTCAGCTACCTTAGCCTTTTCAACCAACGTTGAGAACTCCGCTCTCGATGTGGAGCTATCAATAGCCTTAGGTCATCCCTTAATCCGTCCTCAAAATGGACATGCGTTCATGTTCGGTCGCGACTACACCTTGAGCATTTCGGCTTAACCTCGTAAATTCAAACCTCATATGCCGCCATCGATTTGTTTCGAACTAGTCCTAGAAAAGCTTTCACCGCTCATCAATATACCGAAAAGTCTTGACATACTTCTTCCGATATGCCTCCTAGCATACTCCCACGTCGGATCCTCCGCCGTGGCACCATCACTGAACAGTTAGCCACCATTGGTATGCTTCATCATGTAATGTGGCTACCATCCCTTTCAACTTCTCCTCGGGGTCAGGTCGAGTTCATCCAAAATACGCTCAGTTGCTTCTAACCAATACTCGGCGGTATTAGGTGCCACACCGGACACTCCACGGAACACCTCAGACCCGTTGGCTCGGAGTCGCTGGGTACAGATTTCTAAGCTCCGAATTTCCACCCGCCACCACCATTTCCAATACTCGAACATGGCTGCGACACGCCTCATCCCCGTCCGAGCCTCGCGCTCGACATTAACAAATTGGGGGTGGTGGTGGCGGTGGTAACTCATTGTCGAACCTTGACCGATCTAATGTGTTCGACACGCTTATTCTTCCTCTATCGCGTCCTTGACGATCGCGTCCTCTAGAACTCATTTTCTAGCGTCGAGATCGATTAAGAAATTTTATGGATTAATCTTTGTTCCACTTATTTATCTACAAGGAGTTTTATGGAAAGGGATTTAAGAGTTGTTCTTTCAGTATTCAAACAAACACACGTCTTTTCCATTCATTCATTCATCCATCAAACAAGTATGAACTTTCGTTCATTCAGAGAAACGTTGTAGTTTTTATTATTGTTGTTGTTTTCCTCTACCCGGGGTATTTTCGTAATTTTGTCCTACAAGGGTATTTTCGTAATTTGTCAAAATAAGGTTCCTTGGTGATTTCATCAAAATTTATTTTTGGAAATTCCAAAATCTCGGGGTAATTTGGAAAAATTTTTAGAATCTGAGGGTATTTCGGTACTTTTTGATCTCTGGGGTATTTTGGTAATTTTTCACAAATCAGGGTAAATTTGTAAAATTTAATAAATCAGAGATATTTCAAAAGTTGTAAAACTCTGAGTGTTCTTTTCAGAAATTGTTCCTTCAGAAATGGGAATGTTGCAAGAATTTTGAAATTCAGGGTCATTTTGGTAATTTTTGTGAGTCAGGGGCAATTTTGAAATTTTTTTAAATCGAGGTATTTTGATATTTTGCAAGTTAGGGCTTTTGGAATGCTTATAAAATAATAAAATTTTGGTAAAACTGTTGAGTAGTTGAATCATTTTATAAACCAAGGGCACTTTGGTAATTTTACCACTAAGGGCATTTTTGTAATTTGTATGGAAAATTTTTTTGAACATAATTGTGTACAAAAATAGTTTTTGTGATTTAAGGATAAGAGAAAAGAAAGTGATTTAAGAATTTTAATATTAAGTGTTAAAAAAATGGCTAATTCCCTTTCGGGTTTTAGTTATTGAGTTTAGCCTATGGTGAGCCTTCTTGGTCGTGGTGAACCAAAGCTACGCACTGTGCGGTGATTCGAGTGGAGAGGAGGTGAGTCACGCGGATTGCTTAAATACCAAGCTCCCACTAAAACCATTCCTAGACAAGCGCTGGGGTTGCCACACCGTTAAGTCCTCTAGATTAGGGTGAACCGAAGCTACGCACTGTAGGATTCAAGAAGAGGAGGTGAGTCACTAGGACCGCTTAAATACCAAGCTCTTCAGATCCACTCCTGACATGCGTACCATGGTTGCCACACCCTAGCTTAATTGACTTAGTCATAGGTTGGTTTAGTGCCTTAAATCTTATGTGTTTGTGTTTGAGTAGTCTAATCCTAGGGTTCAAGTTCCTATTGTGCTATTCTACGTTCCATGCCTTTTCTACCCTTATATAAATCACGTAATCACACATAGAGTTAGGGGTACTTACCGGTGGATTGGTTTGAGACTTAGGGGCCATGTCTTTATACTGTCTATTTGTAAAAATACTTTCATAAAACTCATTTGGCCTTATTTTAAAAACGCTTTGGGCCTTAGGCCACAGGCCGAGAGTTTGAACTAGGCTCTGATACCAAATTGAAACACCCCAAACCCGGCCCACGAGAATGGACTGGATCTGGTATGTTCCTCGAAGTAACCCGGTTCAAATTCATTCGATTATTTTGAAAACTATGAGTTTTGGAAGATAGTTTGTTGTGGGTTGGGCTTGAGTTGAAACAATTTTTTTTATAACAAACCCATTTGTTTCAAGTGACAAATTATTTAAACTTATTTCATATTAAGTGGGCTTACTCTTTATAAAGCCCTAAATTCATAATATAGTAACTATAGTAGAAATAAAAATGTCACGGCGGCCTTATTACATAAAATGAAACCCAAAATAATAAAATTATACAGTGCTTAAAATAAAAAGAATAATTCAAATTAAACTGAACTTCAAGTCGATCATGGCCACCACAAGTTCTCGTAGTCCGGTCCATTCCGCTCATCACCAAACATATTCCCACAACGGGTGAGTCGATAGACTCGGTGTGTAACCAACACTAAACATAATAGAAATAGGCACACCATAAAAATCATATGCATATAAAAATTCAAGTGTAATGATGCAAACCCGAACCCAAACCTATATGCCATCCGCTATACTCCACCCGTACCAACTTTGCACACGTGGGGACTACTAAGTCAATCCTCCTTCCGCTACACTCCATCGAAGGCGTGCGGTCAATGACGTGCTCATCGCCCATCGATAATATTGTGGCATAGCCACCATTGTAATGTAACCGGTTACCACTTAGTGAGACCAAGTCATCACATTCATTTAGTGAGACCAAGTCATCACTTTCACTTATAACGTTGGTGAGACCGTAGTCAACACCTTCTTCCCTTTCACATAAATCCCGAATGCCCCAAATTATAAATATCATGCATAACATATTTTTATTTCACTTTCACATCACTTTTCACTTGTATAACATTTATTTCGAAATCCTAGTAGAAGTAGGAAAACCTACCTGAATACTTTGTACCATAATATGGCACTTTAGCCACTTTCTTTCACTTTCACATTAACATATATAACAAATTTAAACCATAAAACTATTAAGAATAGTGTGGAATACACACCTGATTTGTTTAGCGATTCCTTGAGATTCCGAAAGCAAGATCTAATGTTTAGATCCTAATTCCTACATTTGGTTTATCAAGTATTACTTAGCATAAATTCTATTTTGGGCTATAATATCCAAATCCTAGTAGGATTTGTAAAGAGGCTTACCTTTGATGCCGATTTGATGTTTATTCAAATCCCGGAAACTTTGTTTTCCTTCACTTGATATTCGGCCAACCTTAAATCTCAACAAAAATTAGTTTTTGGCTTTTTAATAATTATAGATCTTATCTATGTAATCACACAACCTTGGCCGAATACTTTCAAATGCTTACCTTATGGATTTTAAATCCAAAACTTCACCTTCCTTTTTCCTTATAATCGCCAACACCTAGATCTCCGAATAGGTTAGTTTTGATCAATTTGATCTAATTGACTAAGATTTGGCCTTGGCGAATGTATAGACTTACTTACCTTGAAGTTCTCAAATCCCGAAGTTGATCTTTATTTTAAATTCCTATCGAAATCACTTGTTAGATTTGATCTATTATTTAATCATGGAGGGGATCTTTTTGCCGATTGTATATTGATGTACTTACCTCGTTTTCAAATCCCGGAAGATCGCTTATGCTATTCGGCTATGGCACTATTATGGATCTCAAAGTTTTGGCTTTTGTGGATGAATAGTAGAAGAAAAGAAAAAGAAAGAAAAAGAGATGGAAAGAACTTTGACAAGGAGGATTCGGCTAAAGAAAAAGAAAAAGTTGTTGTTGCTTTGATTAGGAGGTTTCGGCAAGAAGATGAAGAGAAGAGAATGGCTTTTACTTTTCTCTCTTTGGCCAAAACTATTAGTCTTAGAGTCCCTAAATCCTCCAACTCTTCATTTGTGATAAGTTTTAATTTTATCAACTATGAAATTCCATCAAATCTCCTAATTAGCCAAAAGTTCTATTGAATAAAAATTCCTCTTCTTAGCTTCCCTTGTGCCGTCCAACTCCCCATTCATGGAAGCAAAATAAAATTTCTTTTATTTGTTTCCTAGATGACTCAAATTCAGGCCCAAAACCTCTTGCATTTGGGCCATTTCCTAGGGCCTTAGGTGGCATCTTCAGGCCACATTTCCAAGTCCGTTATTGGGTCAAATTTTATGTTCTTTATATTTTAGGGTCACTTGGCCCTAAGCTCCCCTTTGGGCTCTTAAATTCGACATTAGGGGTCATTTTAAGTTTCCTAAAATTTTCGCTGCTCAGATTTTCCAAGTTTCCAAAATGTTTAGTTTCCTATTTTGGCTTGGTTTCCAAAATGTTTAGTTTCCTATTTTGGTTTGGTTTCCAAAATGTTTAGTTTCCTATTTTGGTTTGGTTTCCAAAATGTTCACATTCCTAATTCCTTTAGGTTTCCAAAATGTCTAAGTTTCCAAAATGTCCATTTCCATTTCCATTTCCATTTCCATTTCCATTTCCATTTTCATTTCCATTTTCATGCATTTCTAGGTTTCCAAAAGTATCAAAAATTTATTCATAGTACTTGAAACTTGTCATTTCATACAATTAAACTGGAAATGCATAGGCCCTATTTAGGATGTTACAGGTGGTGGAGGGGGTACTTCATTTTCAAACCCTTGACCCGATCTAACAGGTTTCGATAGGGTCATCCTACCTCTACCACGGCCATGCGGCGGACGTCCACGACCTCTTGAACTCATTCTAACGATTGCATTTATCTGCTTAAGAATTTTATGTATCAGTACGTTAGTTTCACTTGGTTATCCGCGAAGAAATTTTATGACATGAGTTTTTAGAAGTGGTTCTTTCGTAATCAAACAAACACACAGTCTTTCATTCATTCATTCAAAGAGACGTTGTTGATTTCATGGTGATTGTTTTTCCACTACCCAGGGGTATTTTCGTAATTTGTCCTACAGGGGTATTTTCGTAATTTGTCCTATAGGGGTATTTTCATAATTTTTCAAAAATACAAGTTCTCAAATGATTTTGTCAAAAATTATTTTAAAACTCTTAACTTTTCGGGGTATTTTGAAAAATTTTAAAATTTGGGGTCTTTCGGTGATTTTGAAACTCAGGGCCATTTTGGTAATTTTTCACAAATCAGGGTAAATTTGTAAAATTTGATAAATCAGGGATGTTTCAAAAAGTTGTAAAACTTTGGGAGTTATTTTTAAGAATTTATTTTTCGAGTGGATGGCATTGTAAAAATTTTGAAAATCAGGGTCATTATGGTAATTTTGTCGGTTAGGGGCAATTTTGTAATTTTATAAAATCATGATGTTTTTGATATCTTACAAATTATGGTTTTTGGGCACTTTGTATATAATGAAAATTTTGATGGTAATTATGGGTATTTTGTAAATCAAGGGCATTTTCAAAATTTTACCTCGAAGGGTATTTTAGTAATTTTACAATATAGGGCATTTTTGTAATTTTGTAAATCGGAGATGTTTTGGAAATAATCTTTTACTAATATTAGAAGGGTAATTTTAGGGACTTTAAAACTAGGAATTTTATAAAACTGCATGGCTGGTCCCTTTCGGGTTTTAATTACTGGGTTTAGCCCGTGAACAAGTCCTCTTGGTTAAGGTGAACCGTAGCTACGCACCAGGTAGGATTCGAGTAAAGAGGAGGTGAGTCGCTAGGACTGCTTAAATACTAAGCTCTTCTTGAATACCACTCCTAGACATGCGTCTGATGGTTGCCACACCTTAACTCGTGACTTACTTCACGAGTTTGTTTAATAGCCTTAAGTCTTATGCATATGTTTGAGTAGACTAGTCTTAGGGTTCAAAGGCCTTAATATTCTAATCTACGAGCCCAATTAAGCCCATAACAACTCACACAAACAAATCACTTCAAGAGCTAGAAGGACTTACCTGGTGGACTTCGAGCCGGAGGTATAGGTGCCATGCCAGAATAAACCTGAAAATTTTTATGAAAGCCCAAATCTTTGGAAAGCCCAAAAAAAATGTTTTTGGGCCCAAAACCCTCAAAGCCAAGTTTTGAACCGGGATCTGATACCAATTTGTAACACCCCCAAACCCGGCCCACGCGCCCTGACCGGATCTGGTTATGTCACTGCGGAAAGACGGTTAAAAATCTTTTTAACTTTAGAATAAAACATGGAAATTTGGTTGACTTTTGAAAACCATGTCCGTTTAAAAATTATAAGTAAAACTTTGTTATTATAAAATGTCCATATTAAAACTTTAGTATATAAATATATATATCTTGAATAAATAGATTGCTAAAAATAAAATAAAATCATCTTTATATAGTAATTTAATTTTAATCTAACCACAACTTAAATAATACCAAAAATAATAATAAGGCCCTTATTACAACCGTTATTTAACCAAAATACTTAATAAAAAATAAATGCTTAAAATAATTAAAATATCTTCTTTTGCATGGGCCACCTTGTATCCACTCCCAACCGGTCCAAGGTTTACATCACCGAAATGGTTGAGAAAATTGGGTGAGTCCACGACTCGGTGCATAATCATCACACATGCCTCCACACATGGGCTTGGCCCATATCCACACTGATCATACAAATAAATATGCAATTACGAAACCCAACCCAACCTAGGTCCATCAGTTACACCAACCTTAGCAGACTCCCTGCTCAAGGCCGTGGCTAATCCACCGATCACAACCGAGTGATCCCACATATCTTACCTCGGCAGACCTGCTGCACAAGGCCGTGGCTGAGCCACCGATCACATAAGTGATCCCAATATTAATCCGTCTACGGTGATGCACACAGCCATCAACCGCCGAGATGGGCACCTAGCCAACACCTCCCTAGATGTAGCACACAGCTAACCATCAAGCGCTAATGTAGCACGAGGCTAACATTAGACCACGTACATAAATATGTACACCCCGTCCCTCCTTGATCACAACCAATCCCACATACATATATGTAAATGTATCATGTCAAATCACTTATATAACAAGTACACATCACATGCTCATTACCATATCACACATATATCATAATAATTTAATATCACATATTACTGACCTGTTAACCGAATACCCCAAAACGTGGGTATCCACCACTTTAGTCTTTATTGTCGGCTATCACACATCTTACACCAAGTATATGTACATATATATCAATACACAAAACAGGAGAAAATAGTGCGATAATTACGCACCTAATTACTTGTAGTTCTGCACTCTCGATCCCAACGCTATCATTAATCGAAACTACTACTATCGCCTAATCATTGTTTTGACTCTGGCCCACACCCCGGTGGCCAATCTCGAACCGCCGAGACTGATCTCTTTTTGAACTTCGGAACAGGGACTTTCCCTTGCCCTCCTTGACTGGAACTTGCCTCCATCAACACACTTAATCAGATTACACGGTTAATCCTCCAAGCCATAAATCTAAACAACGAATCTTACCAAATATTGCTTACCAAAACCACTTACCTTCCTCTCAAACCGATTGGGGAAGAAAAGAGCACCCTTTGCTTTGATATTCAGCCAAAATTACACCAAATAGGGAGGAGTAGATTCGGCTAAAAGAGATACTGGAATTTTGAATAATTTTGGGCAGTTTTTCTAAGGAAGTTTTGGCAGCAAGGGTGGTGGATATTCGGCCAATGGTGGAAGAAAGAATAAGAGAAAAAAAGTAGGAGAAATCAAAAGTGGTTTTTGGCTAAATAAAAGAAGAAAAAGCTGGAAAATTTTGAAGGATTCCTAGGGAATTTCAAGAAGAGAGGAAAAAGAAGAATAATTTGTTTTTGGAATTTTTTTGGCACAACTTGCTTTACAAAATAAATTTTGAACAGCCCCCCAAGAGTCCCAATGTTGGCCAATTCCTCCCCCTCTATGCTGATAATTTCAGCTCATATTTATCAAAGATTTAATCAACATTTATCTACTTCTTATCTCCTAGCTACTCTCAACAATTTGAGTGAAAATACAATTGCAAACCGCTCCTTTCCAAACTTAATTTTGCAAAATAAAACCTTATTTTTATCAATTTGAAGAGTCCATATTCATGCCAATTCTTCCTCCTCAACACGCCAGCAGCAAGGAGAAAAAAAATAAAATTTCAAACGCTACTTCCTGGACTCGAACCAGCGACCCCAAGCAGCCCCCCTCTTCAACGCCCTTGCCACTTCTCCCAATCTGATTTTCATGTCAAATACTCCTTTCATTAATTTATGAATCCTTTTTCTTGGCCCTTTTTCTCTTAACGCAAGCAGCCCAAAAATAAAAATGCTCCCTGTGTCCTTCGAACCCGAGACCTCTCCCTCTCAAGTGGCGCCCCAAGCCACTCCTACCACCTGGTCTTTCATGTTCATTCCTTACCCAAAATTTGTTTAAAGCCTTCTTTGCTTGGGCCCATCATCGCATAAAAATAAAATGCGAAACGCCCTTCTAGCCATTTGAACCCGTGACCTGTGGCCATTCTCTCCTCCAGTTCTTAAGTGGCATTCGGTTACCACTTTACCAATCCGATTTTTATGACATAACACCTCCACATTTAATTATAAGGCCTTCCTAGGCCGATCTCTCCAAAAATTAAAAGCCAAAAATCCATTCCAGCAGCTCGAACCTATGACCTCTTAGCACCCTGAGGCGTCACCTTCCAAGGCCATGAGTAGCGCCTCATTGCCACTCTACCAAAGAGATTCTTGTGTCATGTTCCTTCCAAAATTTTCCTTAAGCCCTATCTCACCTAGCTTCCCTCCTTTAAACACTTAAAAATAAATTTTTAGCTCCAAAACCGACCTAGCTCGGGGTTAGTTCTAGGCCCTAGAACATGCTTAAAAATCCTAGAATTTAATTCTTCAAGCACACACATGGGAAAATATTTAAATTACAAATAACCCCTAATTCAGTGTGTTACATGAAATTAAGGAAGGAGAGGTCATAATCGTTGGACTGTGAAATAAGGGATATTTTAAGGAATAAACTGTACTAATTGGTTAAACCAAAAATTTTGTAAAAATTGTAGTAAGAAGATATATGAGTTTAGTTTCAAGGAAAATTTACGGATTTAGATTTCGAGATTTCTAACGCAAGTTATAGTCAATTTAGTTAGTACGATGCAGATGGACAGTTTAAATTTCTATGCCCAAATTAATAGTTAAGTATGGATTGCGAAATTACCGAATTACCCTTAGTGGGTGAAACACCCCAAACCCGGCCTATGCATTAAGCCCGGATTTTGGCATGCCACACAATTTTAACGAACATTCAAAACATTTAACGAAGTAAAAATCAAATTGCAAAACGATTAAGAACATTACTTTATCGAAAAATCGAGGTTTATTTGAAATGCTTGATTTAAAACACAAGAATTTGTCGTTTGATATATATATATATAAAGTAGTAATCGATAAAAAACTTTAGATTTATTAAATCACAATAATTCATCAAAAGTTTTAAAAGAATTTTCTAAGTTTCTAGATAAGAAAAACTTTTATTTGAAACGATAGTTATAGAAAATCATTTACTGAAAAACAAAATCAATCCAACTTAAATAAACTAAAACATAAATAAATCCGTCCACACAATAAAATCCATAATTAAAAGGCCTTATTACATCGCCATTAATAATTCTTAATAGAAATTATAAAAGAAGTCTCAAAGTTTTATGAACCACCATTTGTAGTATAGCCACCCCACGAAGTCATCTCAGAACCAAGTCTCCATCAATTGTTATTACCGAGAGGGTAAAATAATGGGGTGAGTTACTTAGAACTCATGTGCAACTCACTTACCATAGTCCTTTGGGCCAAGACCATTTAAACAATTATTTAGGCCTAAGCCCATTTCAAAATATAATAATTTAGTATTTAAAAATAATAATGCAAATGATATGCAATTCCCAAAGCCAAACCTAGATTTCCATTCGCTACACACCCCTGCACTCCAACCAAGACACACTGTGGGGAGCTTTAGTCACCCACCTTGCCATCACAATCAAGTAGGCTTTAAGCCCAATATCATATTTGTGGCAATGACCATTTAAATAATTGTGGTAAAACCACCGATCTAGATTTCAGTAACAGCCATTGTGTGAGTCACCTATCTAGAATTCGGCATTAAGCCTTTCTTCTCTTCATCATTGATCCCAACCCATGCAATCATGTTTATGCTTTACAAAATATTTGTAAAGAAAAACCATATTATAATTTATGAATTTTGGCCCATTAAAAACACATTTCACATATAGCCCATTTATCCATTATCATAAATGGCCCAATTATAAATTTTTACTTAAGGCCCATTTATCGATTATCACATGTGGCCCAAATTATCAATTATCACATATGGCCCAATTTGTCAAATAACACATATGGCCCAAATTTGCCAAATAACACATATGGCCCAAATTTACCAAATAACACATATGGCCCAAATTTGCCAAATAACACATATGGCCCAAATTTGCCAAATATCACATATGGCCCAAATTTGCCAAATAACACATATGGCCCAAATTTATCAAATATCACATATGGCCCAATTTTCCAAATAACACATATGGCCGAAATTTATCACTTATTATCATTTTAACTATTAAGGGCGATTTTCAAAATTTCACGATCTTACTACCGATTTCGGGATTTTAACACTAAATGTTAATAATGTCATATTTTCTGATTTCACCAACTTTGAGATTTTTAATCCAACTTTAACCATTGTATAGTCATCTAACCCATGAGATATAGTGTGAGATTACAAACCTGATTACGGTGAGAACTACACTCTCCCGCTCGTCGATATCTAAACACACATTACGAAGGATTAGAACATTAAAATTTGATATTAAACTATTCTAATATTGAACGATCTAAATCTTACCCTCGGAATCTTGAATAACCACTATTTACGATTTCTCTCCAACCAAAGATTCCATACCCCGAGTAAACAGTGGTTCGGGAGTACGTACGACTTCAAAAATTTGATTTTTGCCGGATGAAGGTCCACAACCCGGTGGAAAATCTCGGATTCCTGAAACAGTCCTTCTCTTAAACTTAGGGGGATTAATAGAACCACCCCTCTTTCGAGTACTATTTTAACGCCTTTTCGTCTCAGTATTTTGATTGTCTTCAAAGACAAAGAAACATTAGTCCTAACAATAAACTATCGAAAATCTTAAAACTAAAGACTTGAAAGTGTAATCGATTTACCTTGAAAATCTTTTACCTTGACTGATGAAATCTCCTTTTTCACTCGATCTATAATAGCTATAATCACTTAAGATGTAGAAATGAAATCGGCACTCCACTATACCACTACAAAGAAAGAAGAATTTGTTTGAAGGAGAAAAGATTAAAATAAAAGCAAAGAATGATTTGGCTAAGGTTTTACCATCAACATTCGGCCATAATGAAGAATGAGAGAGGATGATATTTGAGAGTCTTTTCAAAAGAATGAAAGAACAAAAGAATAGAGAGAGAGTTTATGTATCTATTTTCCAAGGATGAAAGCTGAACAAAGAAATGGTCTTGAAGTTGTTGGCCAAAAGAAAGAAAAAGAGAATGAATTAGATTTCTTCAAAGTTGCATGGTTTCGGCACAAAAGAGAAAAAGAAGAAATTGATACTAATTGGTCAAAAAGAAATGGCCAAACAACCAAAAATTTTCCAATAGTTACAAGTACATCCGGCTAAAGAAAAGGGTTTTGGAGAGAATGAAAAAAATGCTCATGTTGCTAAAGAAATTGACTAAACTAGCTACTAATCTCTATCAAGCTACTAACAAAAATTCGGCCAACCTCCCTAGCCCCAAAAATCATCCAAATACATGGACAATAGGCCATTAAAAAGTTTCCAAAACATCTTCCCTTAATCCAAGCCTTATGTCCCCTTATCATACCAAAACTTCTTGATTCCATACCTTAAGTTAGTACTTACCTTATTCCCTTAGTCTACTCTCCATAAATGAAAAGTCCATCCTTACCATAAGTATTGCTTGACCGACACTTGCCATACAAGTGCAAAATAAAACTCATCTAATTGCTATCCAAGGGATTCAAACATCTCCCTTGTAACAGCCCAAACCCACTTCAATCGTTAGGACCGAATATGGGTCGTTACTAAGAAGAACTTTTGAAACCCATTTTCTAAATCCACTTAAGTTTTGTTGAAAGCGCTCATTTTAAGTTATCATGCGAAATTATACTTAGTCCAATTTGAAAATTTAATTAAGTCAAGTTATTACACAAATTTTCGGATGTGCTGATGGTACGATAAAACATTTTCGTGTTAATTTAGAAAAGCGTGTAATTCAAATTTTAATTAAAATAAATTATCCAACATATAGGAAAATAACTAAAGTAAAGTATGATGAGGCCTTATTACATCCAAAATAAAACAACCCAATAACAAAATTTAAAATAACTAAAATTAAAGTCTATTTAATTTTAAATCCACCGCATGGCCTCCTCAAGTCCCTCGGCTCCATGTCATGATCTAAGCATCACTGAAAAATTAATGGAGAAGGTGAGTCACCAAGACTCGTATGTAACCCTTCCCGTTTTAAAAATATTTTTCATACACAACATATAACGATAAATATGCGAGAATATTTAATTCCCGACCTAGCCATCCAAGCATACTTGTCTACCCCGTTGTGGTACCAAACCACCGGTGGTGCCAAACCACTTTGGTGACATATAGTCACAATGTGTTACCAAAACACGGTGTCCGTAGACACAAATCGGGTGATGGGGCCAACCCATCGTGTGATACCAAATCACCGCGAGGCGATCCCATATCTCAAGTGGGGCCAACCCACGGTGGTGTTAACCACGAGGACAAGTCGCTATTGAGGTACCAAACCTCGGAGGTACCAAACCTCACGGTGACATATAGTCACGGTGTGTTACCAAAACACTGGTGCCCGTCGGCACGATTAATACTGCCCCCTCCACTCATCAACCCACATCATAATCATAACGGAGATCATACATTTATCACATGTATTAAATAAATCATGCTTCCCAAAAGCATCATAATAATCTCATATATTAGAGACTTACCGAGGTCCTTGCTTGTACCATTTAAGGTACCAAATCCAAATCTACATCAAGCAGATTTACAAACAACAAATATTTATCACACATATTAACTGATATAAGTGTGTATGTACACACCTGTCACCACTGAGTGATCTAAATCCCGAATGAAGAGCCGACCACCCTAGATCTACTGCCCCTATATTCGGCCAAGACATGTGTTAGTACATTCGGCCAAATCAAACAATTTTAAGGGTTCACCTTTTGAACCCGAAACCTTACCCTTACGCTTTTGGATAATCAATCACAATACTCGATTCCCGAATCTGCTTCATCAATTACCACCGGTTAGTAAACAAGCCATTAGCCTTCGGCTTTTAAATACTAGATCCCATGAAAACCGATTCTTACCAACACTTACCACTTGATTGGTCACAAATGACGGCTTGCTTTGTCGATTTCCAAAATCCCGAAACACCTAGATAGATTAAATTTTCAAAAGCAGATACTTAGCACCTTGTAAATAAAAAGCCGATATTGGCCCTTAATTCTTGAAGAAAATCGACAAAGATAGGGAAAAAGGGAGCATAGGCATTGACCAACTCCACTTACCATACAATCGATTGAACACTTAGCGAAATCGATGTGCTCAAGCCACTATACCATTCGCCAAGTAAACTATAAAGAAAAGGGGTTTGACACTTTGATAGAAATTAGATTGACTAGGGGGTTTAAATCAAGGTTGGACTTTTGGTGAAAGAGAAAGAAGAAAGATAGATAGAGAATAGATGATTGGCTAGTAGGAAATAAAGAAGAAGGAATTTGAGGAGGAATTGACAATGGAAGATGCTAAGAGGGTTTGACCTAGGTTTTGGAGAGGATGTAAAAGAAAGAAAAATATAAGATGAGAGGGTTTGGAGATTAGGCTAGCAAACTTGGAAAAAGAAAACAAGTGATCAAGGAGTGTTTTTATAAACATTGGCACCCCTCCCCAAAGCTTGCCGTCCCACTCTTCTTTGAAGAGTGTAACCTTCATTCAACTTCCTCAATTTGCTCTTGACCACATATTTGACTTAATTCAAAATAATTTGAATACCTCTCATAATAATTAAATAATAGTCCCATGATAATCTAATAATAATGCTAATATTACCCTTTTATCTACTATTATCAAGATATCTAAATAATAATAATAACTAATTAACCCTTTTAATCCAAATAATCTT
Organism: Gossypium rotundifolium; assembly: GCA_025506655.1. Classification (NCBI taxonomy): domain Eukaryota; kingdom Viridiplantae; phylum Streptophyta; class Magnoliopsida; order Malvales; family Malvaceae; genus Gossypium; species Gossypium rotundifolium. Next base: position 153,268,018 of record CP106722.1, read on the forward strand.
CTTGATTATCCTTGGAATTACCAAATAGAAAAAATACTCACATTATCCTCATCATTTATCCCTAGAATTAATAATAACAATTTAAACACTCATATTATCCTTATTATTCCAAGAATTAAAATTGAGTAATTCTTTCTCTCTCTTGCCGTCCAAATAAAGTGCAAAAAGAGGGATTTCCGCGACTCGAACACAAGCTCTCCCTTGCTCCTTGGTGGCGTCACATGTAGCTCTTAAGTGGGCTTACTTTGCCACTTAGTCTAAGCTCATTTTATGTCCAAGTTATCCCCATTTATTCTTATAACACCCTCTTGCTAAGGCTTCCTACCTTAAAAGTTAAAAACTAAAATTTCCTACCAAATCGAGCCAACACAAAGACTTAAATTGATCATGATTTTTCCATAAATAATGCCTCAACCATTCATACATAGGAAAAATAATTAAATTCCAGGTAACCCCATTTTTGGGATGTTACACCCCTCATGCAATTACTCATGCGCCAACACCACCTTGCCAATTACTCATCTTATGCTAATTTTAGACACTTAAATTTACTTAAACCTCAAAATCACTTGATTCACTTCAATTAAATACTCCTTAATAGAATTTATTCTAATTCCGAATAGTTCTCAAGTCTTCTCAAGACTATACTAAACATGAAAAATTTTACTATACACAAGTTAAGCACTAAAACATGCATCAAATAAATACTTCAAATTTTAGGATGTTACAACTCTACCCTCCTTAAAGAAAATTTCGTCCTCGAAATTTACCTGGCTAAAAGAGATGAAGATATTGTTGCCGAATTGCATCCTTAGGCTCCCACGTAGCTTTCTCCACTCCGTGATTACGCCATAAAACTTTGACCAACGGTACAGTCTTCTTTCTTAGCACTTTAACATCTCGGTCTAAATTTCCACTGGTTCCTCCTCGAAAGACAAATCTGGCCTTAATTCCACTTCTTCTACCGGTACTATGTGCGATGGTTCTGATCTATAGCGTCTCAACATAGAAACATGGAAAACACTATGAATCTGACTCAATTCCGGAGGAAAATCAAGTTGATAGGCTACTGGTCCTACACGCTTCAATACACTGTACGGCCCAATAAACCTAGGGCTCAACTTGCCTTTCCTTCCAAATCTGAAAATCTTTTTCCATGGCGAAACTTTCAAAAAGACATGATCTCCCACCGCAAACTCAATATCTTTACACTTCAGATCCGCGTATGACTTTTGTCTATCCGAGGCTTCCTTTAATCGCGCTCGAATAACTTTTACCTTTTCTCCCGTCTCAGTTATCAGTTCAGGACCCAACAACTTTCGTTCCCCTAATTCAGTCCAACAAGTAGGAGTACCACACCTACGACCATATAACGCTTCATAGGGTGCGATCTGAATACTGGATTGATAACTATTGTTATACGCAAACTCTGCCAATGGTAGAAAATCCTCCCAAATACCTCTGAAATCGATCACACAACCTCTTAACATGTCTTCCAAAATCTAGATTACTCTTTCCGACTGACCATCTGACTGAGGGTGAAAAGTTGTACTAAAGTTTAACTTTGTACCCAGAGCCTCATGCAAAGCATTCCAAAACCGTGATGTAAACCGAGGATCCCTGTCCGATATGATAGACACCGGTACCCCATGCGACCTCACAATTTCAGATACATACAGTTTAGCCAACTTTTGCAACGAGTAATCCGTACGAACTGGTAGAAAATGAGCAGTCTTCGTTAATCGATCTACTACCACCGAGACAGAATCTTTCTTAGTAGGTGTTAAGGGTAACCCACTAACAAAATCCATCGTTATTCGCTCCCATTTCCATAATGGAATCTTTACTGGTTGCAACAATCCCGACGGTAGTTGATGTTCCGCCTTTACTTGTTGACAAGTCAAACACTTTCCCACAAAATCAGTAACTTCCTGTTTTAACTTTGGCCACCAATACTATTCACAGAGATCCCGATACATCTTATTTCCTCCGGGATGCATAGCATAAGGGCTACTATGCGCCTCTAGAAGAATCATTTACCTCAAATCTGAATTCTTGGGCATACAAACCTTTCCAGGAAAACACAGTACACCTTCTTTGTTCAAACCAAAATCTCCTATTGCACCACTTTCACTTTTTGTATTAAAGGACCCAACTTTTCATCGAATAATTGCTTTTCCTTGATTTGTTCCAACCACAGAGGCTTCACCTAAAGTTCCGCTACCAAGCTGCCATTCTCATACAAACTGAGATGAGCAAACATTGCTCTCAACTCCGATACAACCTTTCGACTCAAAGCGTCTGCCACAACGTTAGCCTTTCCAGGATGATACTCGATTGAGAAATCATAATCCTTTAACAACTCCACCCATCTCCGTTGTCTTAAATTCAAATCCTTTTGGGTAAGGAGATACTTAAGACTTTTATGGTCCGTATAAATGATTGACTTCTCACCATAAAGATAATGTCTCCAAATCTTTAATGCAAACACTACCACAGCCAATTCCAAATCATGAGTAGGATAATTGACTTCATACGGCCTCAACTGTCGAGAAGCATAAGCTACCACTTTTCCACTTTGCATCAGTACACATCCTAAACCCGTGTGTGACGCATCACAGTAAACAGTAAACTCTTTTCCGGCCTCTGGTTGAATCAATACTGGCACTTTCGTTAGAATCTTCTTCAGTTTCTCAAAACTTTCCTGTTGTTTATTGGTCCATACATACGGTACTTCCTTCCGCAACAACTTAGTTAGAGGTGCAGCAATCAACGAAAACCCCTCAACAAAGCGTCTATAATAACCAGCCAAACCCAAGAAACTTTGAATCTCAGCTACTGACTTTGGCGGTTTCCAATCCATCACAGCCTCGACCTTTCGAGGATCAACTCTTATTCCTTCAGCTGACACTACATGACCCAAGAAAGTCACTTCCTTCAACCAAAATTCACACTTACTGAATTTGGCATAAAGTTGCTTATCACGCAAAATTTGCAACACAGTGCGCAAATGAGAGTCATGCTCTTCTTCATTCCTCGAATATACCAAAATGCCATCTATGAACACTACTACGAACCGGTCTAAATAGGGCTGAAAAACTCAGTTCATCATGTCCATAAATGCAGCTGGTGCATTAGTCAAACCAAATGGCATCACTAAAAACTCATAATGTCTATAGCGAGTTCGAAATGCCGTCTTATGAATATCTGCCTCCTTCACCTTGAGCTGATGATAACCCGATCTCAAATCAATCTTGGAAGAGATTGAAGCTCCTCTTAATTGATCAAACAGGTCATCGATTCTCGGTAATGGATACCTATTCTTGATCGTTAATTTATTCAACTGCCTATAATGAATGCACATACGCATCGACCCATCCTTCTTCTTGACGAACAAAATCGGTGCTCCCCACGGAGACACACTTGGTCGAATAAATCCTTGATCTAACAGTTCTTGAATTTGAGCTTTAAGCTCTGCTAACTCCTTCAGTGCCATTCTATAAGGAGAAATGGGCACTGGAGTAGTTCCGGGTAAAAGCTCAATGCCAAATTCTACTTCCCGATCTAGAGGTATACCCGGAAGTTCTTCGGGAAAGACATCTGGAAATTCTTTCACCGTTCTTACACCTTCTACCGATAAATCCTTGGCATCCAAAGCACTAATGAATGCTAGGAATGCTCTATTCCCTTTCTGCACCAACTTTTCTGCCTTCAAAGCAGATACCACATTTAAAACAGGCTCCAGTTTTCCTCCAACATTCTCCGGATGTTGTCTACCACAGTCGGTACATTCTCGAATCTGATTGGTCATCACAGGTGCCCTAACTTGAATTACCTCATCATTCCGTGGCCTCTTTTGAAACCTTTTAGAAGAACCAGAATACTTAAAATCCCTCTTGCCTCTTACTTTTTCCTGATTCTGGCGTTCTAAAATCTTAGCCTCTTTGGCTATCTTAGCTTTCTCTACTAGCAAGGTGAAAGTTCACACTTGTTGTGAGGCTATCAGTACCCGTAACTCATCATTCAGTCCATCCTCAAAGTGTACACAGCGCTTATGATCAGTCTGCACTATAGTACGAGCATAACGACTCAAATGAAGAAATTCTGCCTCGTAAGCTACTACAGTCTTACTTCCTTGAACCAAATTCAAGAATTCCTTCCTCCGGGCATCTACATAACTTGTCCCGACATACTTCCCTTGGAAAGCAGCTTTAAAGAAATCCCAATTAACCAATGCAGCATCGGTGCCTTCTCGGATAGTAAGCCACCATTGATACGCCTCATCTCTTAACAAAGACACGGTTCCTCTCAGTTTCTGTTCAACGGTGCATTCCAAATCATCCATAATTCGTTCTACAACCTCAAGCCAATATTCTGCCACATTCAGAGCTACACTAGAGACACCTCTAAAAACTTCTGCACTACTAGACACGAGTCATTCGAAATTGATCCATGATTCTTGGCCCGATTAAGCTCTAGCTACTCTTTCTAAGACTCGCAACATTGCTTGAGTCAAAGCATTATCCTCATTCGTATGATCATGAGATCTAGTTTCGCTCTCGAATGACGCAGTTGCATCCCTTTCCGGTATATGACCTGGTGCTTCAGACGCAGCACCTCGTCCTCTACCACGGCCACGTCTACTCGCGTCCACGACCACGTCCTCTAGAGCTCATATTGACTAATTCGCTTTTATCTGATTACAAGTTTTATGAATCAAAATCTTATTTTAGTGTTTATTAACGACATTTTATGAGATATAAGAGATAGAGTTGTTTTCGCAATCACATCCTATAGTCTCAATCTCTATCGTTTTCAACACCTAAAACTAGATGTTCTAGAGTGTTCCTTAGGTCTCATCACAAAAATAAACAAATGCTTACTGAACATACTTACTTGACTTGGTGTCGGATGCTCGTGGTGCCATACTACCTTAAAAACATAAAGTCTAGAAATTTAAGTGGTTTTTAACCAAAAATCATTGTTGAACCCAAACCACAGCCGAGTTTTGAAACTGGGCTCTGATACCATAAAATGAAACACCCCAAACCCGTCCTATGCATTAAGCCCGAATTTCGGCATGCCACACAATTTTAACGAACATTCAAAACATTTAACGAAGTAAAAATCAAATTGCAAAACGATTAAGAACATTACTTTATCGAAAAATTAAGGTTTATTTGAAATGCTTGATTTAAAACACAAGAATTTGTCGTTTGATATATATATAAAGTAGTAATCGATAAAAAACTTTAGATTTATTAAATCAGAATATTTCATCAAAAAGTTTTAAAAGAATTTTCTAAGTTTCTAGATAAGAAAAACTTTTATTTGAAACGAGAGTTATAGAAAATCATTTCTGAAAAACAAAATCAATCCAACTTAAATAAACTAAAACATAAATAAATCCATCCACACAATAAAATCCATAATTAAAAGGCCTTATTACATCGCCATTAATCATACTTAATAGAAATTATAAAAGAAGTCTCAAAGTTTTATGAACCACCATTTGTAGTATAGCCACCCACAAGTCATCTCCAACCAAGTCTCCATCAATTGTTATTACGAGAGGGTAAAAATAATGGGGTGAGTTACTTAGAACTCGATGTGCAACTCACTTACCATAGTCCTTTGGGCCAAGACCATTTAAACAATTATTTGGGCCTAAGCCCATTTCAAAATATAATAATTTAGTATTTAAAAATAATAATGCAAATGATATGCAATTCCCAAAACCAAACCTAGATTTCCATCCGCTACACACCCGTATCCAACCAACACACACCTGGGGAGCTTTAGTCACCCACCCCGCCATCACTCCGAAGTAGGATTTAAGCCCAATATCATATTTGTGGCAACGGCCATTTAAATAATTGTGGTAAAACCACCGATCTAGATTTCGAGACAGCGGCCATTGTGATGAGTAACCTATCTAGAATTACGGCATTAAGCCTTTCTTCTCTTCATCATTGATCCAACCCATGCAATCATGTTTATGCATTACAAAATATTTGTAAAGAAAAACCATATTATAATTTATGAATTTTGGCCCATTAAAAACACATTTCACATATAGCCCATTTATCCATTATCATAAATGGCCCAATTATAAATTTTTACTTAAGGCCCATTTATCGATTATCACATGTGGCCCAAATTCTCAATTATCACATATGGCCCAATTTGTCAAATAACACATATGGCCCAAATTTGCCAAATAACACATATGGCCCAAATTTACCAAATAACACATATGGCCCAAATTTGCCAAATAACACATATGGCCCAAATTTTCCAAATAACACATATGGCCCAAATTTTCCAAATATCACATATGGCCCAATTTGCCAAATAACACATATGGCTCAAATTTGCCAAATAACACATATGGCCCAAATTTATCAAATATCACATATGGCCCAATTTGCCAAATAACACATATGGCCCAAATTTATCACTTATTATCGTTTTAACTATTAAGGGCAATTTTCAAAATTTCACGATCTTACTACCGATTTCGAGATTTTAACACTAAGTGTCAATAATGTCATATTTTTCGATTTCACCAACTTTGCAATTTTTAATCCAACTTTAACCATTGTATAGTCATCTAACCCATGAGATATAGTGTGAGATTACACACCTGATTACGGTGAGAACTACACTCTCCCACTCGTCGATATCTAAACACACATTACGAAGGATTAGAACACTAAAATTTGATATTAAACTATTCTAATATTGAACGATCTAAATCTTACCCTCGGAATCTCGAATAACAACTATTTGTGATTTCTCTCCAGCCAAAGATTCTATACCGCGAGTAAATAGTGGTTCAGGAGTACGTACAACTTCGAATATTTGATTTTCGCCGGATGAAGGTCCACAACTCGGTGGAAAATTTTAGATTCCCGAAACAGTCCTTCTCTTAAACTTAGGGGGATTAATAGAACCACCCCTCTTCCGAGTACTATTTACTGCCCTTTTCGTCCCTATTTTGATTGTCTTCAAAGACAAAGAAACATTAGTACTAATAATAAACTATCGAAAATCTTAAAACTAAAGATTTGAAAGTGTAATCGGTTTACCTTGAAAATCCTTTACCTTGACTGATGAAATCTCCTTTTTCACCCGATCTATAATAGCTATAATCACTTAAGATGTTGGCACTCCACTATACCACTACAAAGAAAGAAGAATTTGTTTGAAGGAGAAAAGATTAAAATAAAAGAAAAGAATGATTCGGCTAAGGTTTTACTATCAACATTCGGCCATAATGAAGAATGAGAGAGAGGATGATATTTGAGAGTCTTTTCAAAAGAATGAAATAAAAAAAGAATAGAGAGAGTTTATGTATCTATTTTCCAAGGATGAAAGATGAACAAAGAAATGGGTCTTGAAGTTGGTGTATATTCGGCCAAAAGAAAGAAAAAGAGAATGAATTAGGTTTCTTCAAAGTTGCATGGTTTCGGCACAAAAGAGAAAAAGAAGAAATTGATACTAATTGGTGAAATGGCTAAACAACCAAAAATTTGCCAATGGTTACAAGTACATTCAGCTAGAGAAAAGGGTTTTGGAGAGAATGAAAAAAATGCTCATGTTGCTAAAGAAATTGACCAAACAAGCTACTAATCTCTATCAAGCTACTAATAAAAATTTGGCCAACCTCCCTAGCCCCAAAAACCGTCCAAATACATGGACAATAGGCCATTAAAAGTTTCCAAAACATCTTCCCTTAATCCAAGCCTTATGTCCCTTATCATACCAAAACTTCTTGATTCCATACCTTAAGTTAGTACTTACCTTATTCCTTAGTCTACTTTCCATAAATGAAAAGTCCATCCTTACCATAAGTATTGCTTGACCGACACTTGCCATACAAGTGCAAAAATAAAATCATCTAATTGCTATCCAAGGATTGAACATCTCCCTCATGGAATTACTCATGCATAAACACCACCTTGCCAATTACTCATCTTATGCTAATTTTAGACACTTAAATTTACTTAAACCTCAAAATCACTTGATCCACTTCAATTAAATACTCCTTATTAGAATTTATTCTAATTCCGAATAGTTCTCAAGTCTTCTCAAGACTATACTAAACATGAAAAATTTTACTATACACAAGTTAAGCACTAAAACATGCATCAAATAAATACTTCAAATTTTAGGATGTTACTGTGGGTAAATTGCCAAATTACGAAAATTCCCCTGATGGGTCGAAATACGAAAATGCCTCAATGGGCCGATTTGATAAGATTGCCTTAAGGGCCGAAATACGAAAATGCCTTAAGGGACCTAATTGAAGATTTGCTATATGGGCCAATCTGATAATTTGATATATGGGCTGATCTGTTAATTTGCTATATGGGCCGATCTAATAATTTGATATATGGGCTGATTTGTTAATTTGCTATATGGGCAGATCGATAATTTTATATATGGGCCGATCTGTTAATTTGCTATATGGGCTGATCTGATAATTTGATATATGGGTCGATCTGTTAATTTGCTATATGGGCCGATCTGATAATTTGCGATATGGACCGATCTAATAATTTGCTATACGGGCCGATCTGATAATTTTTTATATGGGCCAATCTGATATTTTGCTAAATGGGCCGATCTGATATTTTGCTTAATGGGCCTAATTGATAAATTGTTATAATGGGCCATAATTTTGTAATAAATATCCGAATAAATTATTGTGGTTATATTGTGATGTGTTATGCATTATATACATGATTTGCATGAGATGGGATAATGTTGAAGAGAAGTTCTGGTGGCTCTGCCACATAATTTTGGTGGCTCTGCCACATATTTTGGTGACTCTGTCACAATCTGTCTGGTGGCCATGACACATATATTCTGTTATTCTGGTGGCTTGTCCATAATTAAATTTGTTGTAAATGGCTTAATGCCTGTGATTGGTGTGTTGGCAAGGGTGGGTTGACTTGATCCCCACAGGTGTGTTGGTTGGTACGGGTGGTGTGTAACGGATGGAATGCTAGGTTTGGTTTGGGAACTGCATTACATACACATGATATAATTGTTACATTATTTTGCTTGTAACACCCTAAACCCGGCCCATGCGTTCCGACTGGATCTGGCATGTTATCGAACACATAACATTTTATCGCATTTTGAAAACACAAGTTAAATTAATTAAATTTTAAGAAATCCCAAAAGAAATTAACTTGTAGAAATAGAACGTGATGGCCCCTCGAGTCCGTCTCGGCTCCCATGTCCACGATCTCTGTTCATCCGGAAGAGTAGAGAAAGGAAAGCGTGAGTCACAAAGACTCGATGTATAAATCTCAAAACACACATCGACTGAGCCCACAAACACATTATGGGCCCCGCCCATCTGAGAAGGCATCAATCATAATCACATAATAAAATATAAAGAATGAATAACCCAACCTATCCTAGGTTTCCATCCTCTACACACCAACCCGTACCAACCATCACACCTTTGGGATTTCTACAATCAACCCTCCATCCGCTACACACAATAACGACAGCCGTACTGCCTATTCCTATTAAGTAGGAATCATTAAATGTGCCATATCCATAGATCACAATGTGACCTAGCATTTATATTTGTGGGTTTTCTACCACCGATCACTGCGTGACCTTTCATGCACTTCCCTTTCATCATATCAATATCCCATCCCATGCATACACACATAAAGAAAATATCATGCGATCATATATATTTTTCGATACACGTAGGGAGTTCTATGTTTACGTACCTGGCATCCTTGCCTAGCCCTTTTAGGGTTCCATTCATTGTCTATCTGACCTTATTCGCTTTTAGCCCATAACATACATAAATAGATTTACATACGAGGTTTATTGGTAGTGTGTTGAGATCTACACACGATTACCGATAAAGCGAGGCTTTCTATATCGACGCTATCCTTAGTCGACACAACTGCTATCTACCTAAGGTGTTGTTCAGAAGTCGATCCACAACCAATTGGCCAATCTCGAACAGCAGATACTGCTCGTTTCTTAAACTTAGGGATTCTTTCTTTTGCCTGATCCATATTTAATTCCATCAAATCCTTATCAGAGCTACTATAACAATATTTAATCGTTAATCCTCCTTTTAGAGTTAAGATCATATATATATATATATATATTGAACGAATTTAATAAAAATATAGGGATAATCTTCTTACCTTAAAATCCTGAAATTGGAGACTTATGAATTTCGGCTTTTAGATCTAGTCAACTAGGCTTCCTTCAAATCACGACTTAACTTAGGAGATTCGGCTAGTACTAGAGAGAGAATTCAACAATGTCAATAGAGGATTTAAATGCCGGAAGTATAGAACAATTTCTCAAATAGGATGAATAAAATAAAAACTATAGAGATTTTGAATTTTTAGAGAAGGAAGAGAATAATGGAGTTTTCAACTTTTAGAAGAAAGAAGAGAATAATAGAGTTTTTGGCTTTTAGGAGAAAGAAGAGAATAATGGAGTTTTTGGCTTTTAGAAAAAAGAAGAGAACAATGGAGTTTTCGGCTTTTAGAGAAATTAGAGAAAGAAATTTGGAGAAAAGAAGCTAAGGAATTTCGGCACAAAAGGGAGAGGATTTAATGTCAGAAACAAGGAGCTAGCCCCCCTATTTATAGGAAATTTGGCAACCCTTTGCCATGTAGTAGCTAGTTTCTTTACTCCTCTCAGTGATGGATTCTTGGCCATCACTCTCTTTGTAGATAAATTCCTAACTTTTCTCATTTATCTTAATCTACTAGCTCATCTAAAAGAGACTTAATTATCTCTAACTCCTCCCTTTTTTATCAGCATATTATCCACATATTTTAATCATTAAAATCCTTGAATCTTAGCCTTTATTTGCTTATTATCCACATAAAATAAATTCCTAAATAATAGCCTTTATCTCGCTTATTATCCACATATTTTAAACATTAAAACCCCTAAATTTTAGCCTTGTTGCCATCCACTCCACCTAATCCTAATGCCCAAAATTTAGCTAACTTAAATTAAAAGAATTGGGCTCCATGAAACTTAAATTTGGGCCCTTACTCCTTGTGTGTGGCGTCACCTCCTAAGATTGGGCCACAAGCCCACTTTGGTATTTTAAACATAGATACTACCTTTTAAACCCTATAATGCCCAAATAGATAATTTTAATCAAGGGCTCGCCTAAGCTTCGAGCCCAATTTGGACCCCTAACACTTAAATTAACTCATTTCACATATTCACCCATTAAACGATAGGCCCAAAAATTTAGGATGTTACGCTTCTACCCTCCTTAAAGAAATTTCATCCTCGAAATTTCCAACTAACTAGTAATGTAACATCCTAGATTAGGGGTTATCGTTTGTGCATAATTCATGAGTAGTAGGTTTTGGCGGTGTTTGGAAGTGAATTAAGGGTTTTAAAATCCTAGGATGGAAGAAAGCTTTGGACAATTATTGGTTTTAAGTTAAAACAAGAAGTGATGTGGAAAAGTGGCAAAGGCGCCACCTAAGGTGCAAGGGTTATGGCATCAAGTGAAGTACTTTGAGGAAGAGGTTGAATCCCATTGTGTGCATTTTGCTTAATTTTATGAAATTGCATGTTTATTGTGATATGTGGTGTGCATTTTAGAACCTTGGAAATGTAAGGAAATGTATGGAAATGTATGGAAATGTAAGGAAATGTATGGAAATGTATGGAAATGTAAGGAAATGGAAAATGGAAATGTAAGGAAATGAATGGAAATGTAAGGAAATGTAGGAAATGTAAGAAATGATTTAGAAATGATTCAAAGAGGAAAGTGAACATTTCGAAACTTGGAAATGTAAGGAAATGTCAAGTTTAAAGAGCCAAACGAAAATTTTGGAAACTTAGAAATGACTTAGAAATGTTGAGTTTTAAAGTTTAAAGAGGAAATTAAGGCAAGGTGGCCTTAAGAGAAAAAGTATGTGAAATTTGACACACAAACAGGCTTGGAAAAGTGGCTCAAGATGCCACTTAGGGCCTCTGGAAATGGCGCCACATGCAAGGGTGTTGGGCTGAGTTCGAGTCACATTGGAAGCAAATAAAAGAAGTTTTATTTTGCTTCTAGAAGCACGAGGTGGACAGACACAAGGCTTGCAAAAGAGGAGTTTCATTCTCTTTAAATTGCTAATTAGGGGATAAATAATGGATTTATTTTAGATTATTTTCAAGAGATAAATGAGGAATTGTTCTTTAATTAGGAAAATAAGGAGAAGTGATGGCCAAGTAAGGGACTTTGAGTTTAATAATTTCGCTAAGTAAGGATAGTTGCTGAATTATCTTTTATTTTAGGTGATAATTAAAGAAATAAAGCTATCAAAATAGAAGAGTGATGGCCAAGGAAGGGATTCTAAGTTAGTAATTTCAGCTATAAAAGGAAAAGAGAGGCCATTCTCGCATTATTTTCATTCTTTGAAAGCCTCTGTCAATTCTCTTCACCAAATCTTCTTCTTCTTTTATTTTGCCAAGTCGAAATACCTTGTGTTCTAGCGAATCCTCCATCTTTATTCTTCCTTCTCTTTTCTTTCTAATCCTCCAAAAGTCGAAAGTTGTGAGATCATCATCTAGCCATAGCTGAATCTCTGAAGGTTGAAGTGAAGGTGCAATAGATTTCTTCAAGTAAGGATAAGATCTCATTCGGTTTCATCCTTTTTCTTTTAAGATTTGTCGAAATCTAGGACTAACCCCATTAATATCTTGTTGCCGAAATTTTGAAGAAATCTTTTCGGGATTTGTTTAAGTCAACTACAAGAAGGAGAAGTTCTTTTCCCGAAGGTACACCATAGGCCGCGTGTTCCCTAGTTATTCGGTGAATTTCGGGATTTAAAATCCACAAGGTAAGCACATAGGTATGTTCGGCCAAGGCCTATTTTGGATATCTAGATCTATTTTATAATTGTTAAAAATCCGAAACTAACCTATGTAGAGATCCAGTGTTTGGTCGAATACAAGGAGAAGAATAACAAAGTTTTCGGGATTTAAGTAATAAGCAAATCGATATTAAGGTAAGTTTTAGTACACAAATCCTACTAGGATTTGGTTTTATGGCCGAATGAGTTTTTCATTAAATATTTAATATGGGCCGAATGTAGGGAGTTAAAGATCTAAGGTCAAAATTCGGGATTTCAAGTGAAATCGTTAAGCGAATCAGGTGTGTACCCTACCCTAAGTTTTAATATGTTCATGGCTATGTTTTAAATTAAATGTGTATGTTTATAAGAATGTGAATATGGCTAAGGTACCATAATATGTTCATGGCTATGTTTTAAATTAAATGTGTATGTTTATAAGAATGTGAATATGGCTAAGGTACCATACTATGGTACAAAGTACTAAGGTACGCTTCCTACTCCTACTAGGAATATGAATATATGTTATTTTAACATGTGAAAAGTGATAAGAATGTGAATTAAGGCATGATTTTGCATATTGTGTATGAAATATGGGGCATATGGGTTATATGAAAAGGGAAGTGAATGTGGTGACCTAAGACCACAAACACGGTGACCTAAGACCGTGATATCTCGAATGTGGTGACCTAAGACCACGAAGAATCTGAATGTGGTGACCTAAGACCACGAAATCTGAACGTGGTGACCTAAGACCACGAATACGGTGACCTAAGACCTCGGTATGGAGTGTAGCGGAAGGAGGGTTGACTTAGTAGTCCCCACGGTGTGCAGGATGGTACGAGTGGTGTGTAGCGGATGGCATATAGGTTTGGGTTCGGGTTGCATCATATTGTTTAAATGCTTTATGAACATGTATGATATTGTATGCTTGAAATATTAAATTTTAGTGTTGGTTACACATTGAGTCATTGACTCACCCGTTGTGGGATTACTTTTCGTGTGACGACCGGTGATGGACCGGCCTAGCAGATTCTTAGTGGAGGCCATGTGAAGTTCAGTTTTCTTTTATTTGGACTATTTTACTTTAAGTATTTAGAATTTAAATTTTGGGAATTATTTGATGTAATAAGGCCTTAGTAGAACTATTTTATTCTGTTTTTATTTATTAAGCTTACAAACTTTTATTTATTAAAAGATTAAGTAAATCTATTTTTAAAACAAAGCCCAAACGTTTTGTCACCTAAAGTAAAGGATTTTAATAATGAAATAAACTTGTTTTCAACCCAAGCCCAACTCAAAAGGATCTTTCTTCCAAATCACACAAGTTTTTCCTAAGTAACAAAAGAATTTGAAACAGTTTACACCGGGAAACATACCAAATCCGGTCAAGGCTCGTGGGCTGAGTTGGGGTGTTTCAATTTGGTATCAGAGCCCAGTTTTAAACTCTCGACCTTGGTTTAAGGCCCAAAACGTTTTCAAAGTTAAGCCCAAAAGAAATTTTGTGAATTAAGCAAGATTTTTTGGCATGGCCCACTAAGTCTCCGACCCGAAGTCCACCAGGTAAGTACTTCTATCCATTGTGTGATTTATATTATGATTTGTAGAAGGGTAGAAATGGAACGTAGAATAGAGATTAAGTACTTAAACCCTAGGATTAGTATACCCCAACAATAACATAAGACTTAAATGCCTAACTAAACAAACCTGTGTCTAAGTCACCGAGTTAGGGTGTGGCAACCATGGTACGCATGTCTAGGATTGGTTTCAGTGGGAGCTTGGTATTTAAGTAGTCCGTGTGACTCACCTCCTCTCCACTTGAATCCTACCTGGTGCATAGCTACGGTTCACCCTAACCAAGAGGACTTAGCTATGGGCTAAACCTCTAACTAAAACCCGAAAGGGACTAGCCGTATTTTCATGGAAACCCTAGCTTTAAAATTTCTAAGTTACCCTCTCGATTTGAAAGATTATTTTGATAAATTTTCTTGAAATATTTCTGATTTACAAAATTACTAAAATGCCCCTAGCGGTAAAATTACAAAAATACCCTTGGTTTATGAAATTTTTAAAATACCCACAATTCCTATCAAAATTTCATTACTTTATAAAATGTTCAAAAACCCTAATCTGCAAAATGACAAAATACCCTGATTTTAGAAAAAAATTACGAAATTACCCTACCCCCACAAATTACCAAATACCTCGAATTACAAATTAACCGAAGCGATTTCGATTTTTAAAATTTTTGCAACAACACTGATTTGGAAAACAAATTCTCAAAAAGAACCCTTAAGTTTTGCAAATTTTGAAATATCCTTGAATTATTTACCCTGATTTGTAAAATTTTACCGAAATACCCTTGAATTTCAAAATTTTGAAATACCCCGGGATTTCAAAAATTACCAAAATACCCTCATTGACAAAATCACCAAGGAACCTTATTTTGACAAATTACAAAAATACCCCTATAGGACAAATTACGAAAATACCCCTGGGTAGTGGGAAAACAACAACAATGAAAACTACAACATTTCTCTGAATGAACGAAAGTTCATAATTGATTGATGGATGTATGAATGTAAAGACTGTGTGCATGTATGAATACGAAAGAACCACTCCTAAAATTCTTTTCATAAAACTTCTTCGCGGTTAATCAGTGGAATAAAGACTAATTCATAAAATTTCTTAATCAGATTAAATCGCGACGTTAGAAAATGAGTTCTAAGGGACGTGAACTTAGAGATTGTGCCTAGAAAGTATGATGGTTCTATTAAGATCAGAGAGCACAGCGTAAGCATAGCGCGGTGAGTTAAGATGTTCGATTATTCGATAGTAAGTAATTTCGAGGACAAAATTATTTTTAAGGAGGGTAGAACTGTAACATCCTAGATTAGGGGTTATGCGTTTGTGTATAATTCATGAGTAGTAGGTTTTGGCAGTGTTTGGAAGTGAATTAAGGGTTTTAAAATCCTAGGATGGAAGAGAAAGCTTTGGACAATTATTGGTTTTAAGTTAAAACAAGAAGTGATGTGGAAAAGTGGCAAGGACGCCACCTAAGGGGCAAGGGTTATGGCATCAAGTGAAGTACTTTGAGGGAAGAGGTTCAATCCCATTGTGTGCATTTTGCTTAATTTTATGAAATAGCATGTTTATTGTGATATGTGGTGTGCATTTTTAGAACCTTGGAAATGTAAGGAAATGTATGGAAAAGTATGGAAATGTAAGGAAATGTATGGAAATGTAAGGAAATGTATGAAATGTATGGAAATGTAAGGAAATGTATGGAAATGTAAGGAAATGAATGGAAATGTAAGGAAATGTAGGGAAATGTAAGAAATGATTTAGAAATGATTCAAAAGAGGAAAGTGAACATTTCTGGAAACTTGGAAATGTAAGGAAATGTCAAGTTTAAAGAGCCAAACGAAAATTTTTGGAAACTTAGAAATGACATAGAAATGTTGAGTTTTAAATTTTAAAAGATGAAATTAAGGCAAGGTGGCCTTAAGAGAAAAAGTATGTGAAATTTGACACACAAACAGGCTTGGAAAAGTGGCCTGAAGATGCACTTAGGGCCTCTGGAAATGGCGCCACATGCAAGGGTGTTGGGCCTGAGTTCGAGTCACATGGGAAGCAAATAAAAGAAGTTTTATTTTTGCTTCTAGAAGCATAGAGGTGGACGGCACAAGGCTTGCAAAAGAGGAGTTTCATTCTCTTTTAAATTTGGCTAATTAGGGGATAAATAATGGATTTATTTTAGATTATTTTCAAGAGATAAATGAGGAATTGTTCTTTAATTAGGAAAATAAGGGAGAAGTGATGGCCAAGTAAGGGACTTTGTGTTTAATAATTTCGGCTAAGTAAGGATAGTTCCTGAATTATCTTTTATTTTTGGTGATAATTAAAGAGATAAAGATATCAAAATAGAAGAGTGATGGCCAAGTAAGGGATTCTAAGTTAGTAATTTCGGTTATAAAAGGAAATGAGAGGCCATTCTGTATTATTTTTTGTTCTTTGAAAGCCTCTGCCGAATTCTCTTCACCAAATCTTCTTCTTCTTTTATTTTTTCCAAGCCGAAATACCTTGTATTCTAGCCGAATCCTCCATCTTTATTCTTCCTTCTCTTTTCTTTCTAATCCCTCCAAAAGCTGAAAGTTGTGAGATCATCATCTAGCCATAGCCGAATCTCTGAAGGTTGAAGTGAAGGTGCAATCGATTTCTTCAAGTAAGGATAAGATCTCATTC
The DNA here is from genome assembly GCA_025506655.1 of Gossypium rotundifolium. Classification (NCBI taxonomy): domain Eukaryota; kingdom Viridiplantae; phylum Streptophyta; class Magnoliopsida; order Malvales; family Malvaceae; genus Gossypium; species Gossypium rotundifolium. The sequence continues at coordinate 153,285,135 of CP106722.1, forward strand.
GGTTTCATCCTTTTCTTTTAAGATTTACCAAATCTAGGACTAACCCCATTAATATCTTGTTGTCGAAACTTTGAAGAGATCTTTTCGGATTTGTTTAAGTCAACTACAAGAAGGAGAAGTTCTTTTCCCGAAGGTACACCATAGGCCGCGTGTTCCCTAGTTATTCGGTGAATTTCGGGATTTAAAATCCACAAGGTAAGCACATAGGTATGTTTGGCCAAGGCCTATTTTGGATATCTAGATCTATTTTATAATTGTTAAAAGTCGAAACTAACCTATGTAGAGATCCGGTGTTTGGTAGAATACAAGGAGAAGAATAACAAAGTTTTCGGATTTAAGTAATAAGCAAATCGATATTAAGGTAAGTTTTAGTACACAAATCCTACTAGGATTTGGTTTTATGATCGAATGAGTTTTTCATTAAATATTTAATATGGGCTGAATGTAGGAGTTAAAGATCTAAGATCGAAATTGGATTTCAAGTGAAATCGTTAAGTTTAATCGTGTGTACCCTACCCTAAGTTTTAATATGTTCATGGCTATGTTTTAAATTAAATGTGAATGTTTATAAGAATGTGAATATGGCTAAGGTACCATAATATGTTCATGGCTATGTTTTAAATTAAATGTGTATGTTTATAAGAATGTGAATATGGCTAAGGTACCATACTATGGTACAAAATACTAAGGTACGTTTCCTACTCCTACTAGGAATATGAATATATGTTATTTTTAACATGTGAAAAGTGATAAGAATGTGAATTAAGGCATGATTTTGCATATTGTGTATGAAATATGGGGGCATATGGGTTATATGAAAAGGGGAAGTGAATGTGGTGACCTAAGACCACAAACACGGTGACCTAAGACCGTGATATCTGAATGTGGTGACCTAAAACCACAGTAATCTGAATGTGGTGACCTAAGACCACAAAAATCTGAACGTGGTGACCTAAGACCACGAATGCGGTGACCTAAGACCGCGATATGGAGTGTAGCGGAAGGAGGGTTGACTTAGTAGTCCCACGGTGTGTGAGGATGAATGCAGGTGGTATGTAGCGGATGGCATATAGGTTTGGGTTGGGTTGCATCATATTGTTTAAATGCTTTATGAACATGTATGATATTGTATGCCTGAAATATTAAATTTTAGTGTTGGTTACACATTGAGTCTGCATTGACTCACCCCGTTGTGGGATTACTTTTCGTGTGACGACCGGTGATGGGCCCGGCCACAGATGCTTAGTGGAGGCCATGTGAAGTTCAGTTTTCTTTTATTTGGACTATTTTACTTTAAGTATTTAGAATGTAAATTTTGGGAATTATTTGATGTAATAAGGCCTTAGTAGAACTATTTTATTCTGTTTTTATTTATTAAGCTTACAAACTTTTATTTATTAAAAGATTAAGTAAATCTATTTTTAAAACAAAGCCTAAAAGTTTTGTCACCTAAAGTAAAGGATTTTAATAATGAAATAAACTTGTTTTCAACCCAAGCCCAACTCAAAATGATCTTTCTTCCAAATCACACAAGTCTTTCCTAAGTAACAAAAGAATTTGAAACGGTTTACACCGGGGAACATACCAGATCCGGTCAAGGCTCGTGGGTCGGGTTTGGGGTGTTTCAAGTAATCATTCTACCTGAGTCCCACCACCATGCTTTCGCTGCGCACTCTAATTCTAAAGCCAAAATAAACACTTAGTATACTATGGTAGGGTACGCACCATTATTCGCATCTGAAGCGTCTTCGTCCCCTTGTACTCATTCTACCGATTTGCATTTATCTGATTAGAAATTTTATGAATCATTATTTCTTTCCACTGATTTATTACGAAGAGTCTTATGATTAATAGTTCTAAAAAGTAGTTCTTTCGAATTCATACACACACTACAGTCTCAAGTTCATTATTCAATCATCAACATTCATGAACTCGCGTTCATTACAGAAAAGTGTTGTGGTTGTCATTGTTGTTGTTTTCCACTAACCAGGGGTATTTTCGTAATTTTATCCTACAGGGGCATTTTTGTAATTTTTTTTTTGAAATGAGGTTCCTTGATGATTTTATAAAATAAGGGTATTTTGGTAATTTTGCATTCCGGGGTATTAGTGTAACACCCCAAACCCGGTCTATGCATTAAGACTAGATTTGGTTTGTTACCTGAATCGAGCTATTTTTTTTTTTTTATAAGTTGAAAACTACAATATTAATTACAGGATTTAATAAAATTAGAAGAGTATTTGAATTTGATAAATATTAGAAAAACATTAGTTGAAAATCATTGTATTATCAAAAACCTTTAGGTAATTTGTTAAAGAGTTAACAATAATAAAATATTTATAAAAGAATTTCATATACTTGAAAACCCAAATTTATTTTAATAAAAACATCATATAATCATAGCCCATAATTAAAAGTCCAAAGTATAGTTTAAAACCAAACACACATAAAATCCATGAATTATTTATAGAGGCCCTTATTACAATATCCCAAAATAGTAAAAATATTTATTAAAAAGTTCAGAGTTTAAATAACCCATATTTTGCAGTATGGCCTCCACGAAGTCATCCTCGGCCCAAGTCCACGTCAATTTCCATTACCTGAGATGGAAAAATTAAAGGGGTGAGTTACTTAGAACTCGATGTGCAACTCACTTACCACCATTATTGGGCGGATCGTCAAGATATTATGTTGGGCTTGAGCCCAATTATGTAATTCAACAATATATCATAAAATAAAATAATTTAAAATGCATGTAAAATGAATTTCCCAACCAAACCTAATATCCATCCGCTAACGCCCTGTACCAACCATCACACTGTGGGGATCAAGTCAACCCACCCCGCCAACACACCAATCGTAGGCATTAAGCCTTTTTATAATTGTGGCAAAGCCACAGAACTAGAGGCAATAAGCCATATTTGTGGCAGAGCCACCGAACTAGAGGCAATAAGCCATATTTGTTTTTGTGGCAAAGCCACCGAACTAGAGGCAATAAGCCATATTTATTTTTGTGGCAAAGCCACCGAACTAGATTTTTGGCAACTGGCCATTCTTCTCTTCATATACCCCACCCCATGCAATTATGCGTATATAACAAAATATAGTCATATAACAATTTTTTTTTATTTAATCCATAACATTGGTGGGTTTATCATTTAACATTTCATTTGGCCCAAGTCAAATAATTTAGCAATTTGCCCATTTAGCAGTTTAGTGGGCTTTGGCCCATTTATCAAACTAGAGTATTTTGACCCACTTTATCGAACTAGAGTATTTTGGCCCAATTTATCGAACTAGAGTATTTTGGCCCAATTTATCGAACTAGAGTATTTTTGGCCCAATTTATCGAACTAGAGTATTTTTGGCCCAATTTATCGAACTAGAGTATTTTGGCCCAATTTATCGAACTAGAGTATTTTGGGGCCCATTTTCACGAAACATACAATTTACATAATAACAAGTAATTTCTAGAGGCATTTTCATAATTTTCACCATTTAGTCGTTTTTACATATTTTCGTCAAAATATCGGTTTTACGTTTTACCGATCTAGTCGTTTTACGATTTTACTTCCATACCGAAATTGACATCCAACCGAGAAATAGTGTGAAGTTACACACCGATACCGAGAGTACTAATCCTTCTCGCCTCGGCACCTAAAACATATTTCGATCCGTTAGAACACTATTTCAGATAAACATACTTAATCGATAATAGATCCAAAATCTTACCCTCTTGATTTTGAATCACTTGATTTTCGGCTTCTCCTCGTTTATTGATTCGTTCGTCACGAGAATCCACCAACGATAATGGCTCGGAAGTTCATACTACTTGAATAATTGACTCCTTCGGAAGATGGTCCGCAACCCGGTGGAAAATCCTGATCGCTGAAACCGCTCTTCGCTTAAATGGGGATTTGAGATCCGCCTCTTAACGTGACTAACCAACGCCTTTTCTTCCCTATTTTGAAAGTCTTCAAGATCCAAAGGGATATTAGTTAAATCTAAAATAATATTGAATAATACTAGAGGCTTTAAAAGATGTGATTTCCTTACCACAATAATTCGATTCCAACGTTTCTACGATTCTCCGATCACTTGAGTTTCGATCTTCGTTATTGCACTATATAATAACGAATGAAGCGTTATTAGAACGAACGTTTATTTCGATCCAAAAGGCCTTCATAACACCATTAATATTCGGTCATAACACTATTAATAAATCAAAGCGAAAAGAAGAAGAACCCTTACCTAAAATCCACGATCGAAAAGAAAGGATTGAGAAAGGTGTTTGTGATGGATGAAGATTTCGCTATGTATGATCAAAGAAAAGAAATAAAGATTGGCTAAGGCACTCTAGCATTCGCCAAGAGAGTGTTTGATGGAGAAACTTTGAATGAGAGGAATTAAAATATGAAAGAAGAGATGGTGATGATGTTGTTTGATTTCAATGAGAAGAGAAGAAAAGATGGATTTTAGGAGCTAGTACATTCGGCCATGGTAAAAGAAAAGAGAAAGGATGGTTCTTTTGGTATAGTTGATTTCGCACTCAAAGAAAAGTCACAAAGCAATGGCTAAAGAAATAAAAAAATGACCAAATGATCACAAAACTTGAGCTTTACCAAATGCACAATTCGCCAAGATGAAAAGTTGAGAAGAGAAAACAAAAATTCTGCACAAGGTGCAAGGAATGACCAAAGAAAAAAAAGAAATTCTTAGCCAAAACTAACACAAAAATTCGGCTCCCTCCCTATACCAAGTTGCCGTCCAACACATGGTCAATTGGCCATGATTTTGTTTCCAAAATTTTCCCTTGATATGTGCCTTATATTCCCCCTATCTTTCCTTAAGTATTTGATTCCATGCCATAAGTTATCTATTTCCTTAATCCTTTGATACACTAACCAAAAATAACATGGTCAACACTTACCATATATGATCTTGGCCGACACATGCTATACATGTGCAGAAAATTAAAAACAAAAATTCATCTAGATGTTAAACAAGGGATTCGAACCTCTTCCCTCAAGCTATAACCCATGCGCCAACTCCACCATGCCATGTACTCAACTTATGACACTCATTAACATTTAATTTAACTTAAGCCTTAATGACATTTGCTTCTCTTCAATAAATTCTCAATTATTAAATTTATTCCATATCCAAATTATGATATACTCCTCTTTAGGACTTCAATAAGCACTAAAATAAAAGAAAGAAATTTTCCTATAAAATCTAAACACTAATTCATGCAATATATATACTCGGATTTTTAGGGTGTTACAACTCTACCCTCCTTAAAGAAAATTTCGCCCTCGAAATTTACCTGGTTGAAAGAGGTGAGGGTTTTGTTGCCGAATTGCATCCTCGGGCTCCCACGTAGCTTCCTCCACTCCGTGGTTATGCCATAGAACTTTGACCAACGGCACGGTTTTCTTTCTTAGCACCTTGACATCTCGGTCTAAGATTTCCACTGGTTCTTCTTCAAAAGACAAATCTAAATTCAGCTCCAATTCTTCTACCGGTATAATGTGCGAAGGATCCGATCTATAACGCCTCAACATGGAAACATGAAAAACATTATGAAATTGATCCAATTTCGGAGGTAACTCAATCTGATAAGCCACTGGACCAACACGCTTCAGCACACGATAAGGTCCAATGTATCTAGGACTTAGCTTGCCCTTCCTTCCGAATCTGAAGATCTTTTTCCAAGGAGATACCTTCAAGAAAACCTGATCCCCCACATCATACTCGATATCCTTTCGCTTCAGGTCTACATACGACTTCTGTCTATCTGAGGCTTCTTTCAACCGTGCTCAAATAACTTTTACCTTATCCTCATCTCTCGATATCATCTCGGGACCTAACATCCATCTTTCGCCCAACTCGGTCCAACAAATAGGAGAACGACACTTACGACCATTCAATGCCTCGTAAGGTGCCATCTGAATGCTAGGCGATAGTTGTTGTTATATCGAATTTCGCGGTGGTAGATAATCCTCCCAACTACCCCTGAAGTCGATTACACATCCGCTTAACATATCTTCCAATATCTGAATTACTCTCTCCGACTGACCATCAGACTGAGGATGAAAAGCCGTACTAAAATTCAACTTTGTCCCCAAGGCTTCATGCAGAGCTTTCCAGAATCGTGATGTATACCTAGGGTCCCTATCCGATATAATAGATACAGGTACCCCATGCAACCTCACAATTTCAGATACATACAGTTTCGCCAACTTCTGTAATGAATAATCTGTACGGACTGGAAGGAAATGAGCAGTCTTCATCAATCGATCAACAATTACCCACACAAAATTTTTCTTAGTAGGTGTTAAAGGTAACCCACTAACAAAATCCATGGTTATCCGTTCCCATTTCCAAAGAGGAATTTTTCTCGGTTGTAACAACCCAGACGGTAATTGATGTTCTACCTTCACTTGCTGACAAGTCAAACATTTTCCCACAAATTCTGAAATCTCACGTTTCAACCCTTGCCACCAATACTGTTCACAGAGATCTCGATACATCTTATTTCCTCCGGATGCATAGCATAAGGGCTACTATCGCCTCCCGAGAATCATTGCCTCAGATCCGAATCCTTAGGCATACATACTCTTCCTCGAAAGCACAACACACCCTCCGTGTTTATTCCAAAATCCTCAATTTCACCATTTTCAACTTGTCAAGTAAGGTCCCAACTTCTCATCGATGTCATTTTTCCTTGATTTGTTCCACCACAGAGGCTTCACCAAGTTCGCTAACAAACCGCCATCCTCATACTGAGACTCAAATGGGCAAACAATGCTCTCAAATCGACATCGTCTTACGACTTAACGCGTCAGCTACCACGTTAGCCTTTCCAGGATGATATTCGATTGAGAAATCATAATCTTTTAATAATTCTACCCATCTTCTTTGTCTCAAATTTAACTCCTTTTGGGTAAGGAGGTATTTAAGACTCTTGTGATCCGTGTAGATTATAGATTTCTCACCATAGAGATAGTGTCTCCAAATCTTTAGAGCAAAGACAATAGCAGCTAACTCCAAATCATGAGTAGGGTAGTTTACTTCGTGTGGTCTCAATTGACGAGAAGCATAAGCCACCACTTTTCCATTTTGCATCAACACACAACCTAGACCCATGTGAGACGCATCACAATAAATAGTGAATTCTTTTTCAGCCTCTGGCTGAATCAAAACTGGAGCTTCCGTCAGGATCTTCTTCAATTTCTCAAAACTCTCTTGCTGCTTTTCAGTCCAAATATACGGAGCTCCTTTTCGCAACAGTTTAGTTAGGGGTGCAGCAATCAACGAAAACCCCTCTACAAAACGTCTATAGTATCCAGCCAAACCCAAGAAACTCCAAATTTCAGCTACCGATGTTGGTGGTTTCCAATCCAGAATAGCCTCAATTTTCCGAGGATCCACCCTTATTCCTTCGGCTGATACTACATGACCAAGGAAAGTCACTTCCTTTAGCCAAAATTCGCATTTACTAAATTTGGCATACAATTGTTTATCACGAAGTAGCTGTAATACTATCCGCAAATGCTAGTCATGTTCCTCCTCATTTCTCGAATAAACCAATATGTCATCTATGAACACTGCCACGAATCGGTCTAAATATGGTTGAAAGACTTGATTCATCATGTCCATAAATGCAGCTGGTGCATTGGTTAGTCCAAACGGCATCACTACAAACTCATAGTGTCCGTATAGCGTGTCCGAAATGCCGTCTTATAAATGTCCGCTTCTTTCACCTTGATTTGGTGATAACCCGACCTTAAATCAATTTTGGAGAAAACTAAAGCTCCTTTTAATTGATCAAGCAGATCGTCAATTCTTGGCAGAGGATACCGATTCTTGATCGTCAATTTATTCAATTGTGCGTAGTCAATGCACATACGCATCGATCCATCCTTCTTCTTGATGAATGTAGGCTGGTGCTCCCACGGAGACACACTTGGTCGAATAAATCCCGATCCGATAATTCTTGAATTTGAGCTTTGAGCTCAACCAACTCCTTGGTGCCATTCTATAAGGAGCAATGGACACTTTGGAGCTATCCTGCAAAAGCTCAATGTCAAATTCTACTTCCGATCCGAGGTATACCGGGAAGTTCTTCGGAAATACATCGGAAATTCCTTCACCGTCCTCACATCATCCACAGATAACTCTTTAGCATCCAAAGCACAGATAAAGGCTAGGAATGCTCCATATCCTTTTCGCACCAACTTCTCCGCCTTTAATGCAGAAACTACATTTGCCAAATAGTTCTTTCGCTCGCCAATCATTATGACTTCCTTATCATCCAAGGTTCTTACTGACATTCATTTTTCAGCACAATCCAATTACTCCCGATGTTTAACCAGCCAATCCATGCCCAGAATGAGATCAAACTCGCCGAAAGGTAGTTCCATCAAGTTTGCTAAGAATATCTCCTCTTGAATTTTTAAGGGCACGTCTTTAAATATTTTATTAACAATTATCGACTGTCCTAAAGGACTAATTACTGTCATCTCACTATCGGTAATTTTAGATTCTAATTTCAGGTTTCCAGATATGGCACTAGATACATATGAATGGGTAGAGCCAATATCTATTAAGGCAATAACAGGTACATCAAAATGAAGAACGTGCAGTTATCACATCCGTGCATTGCCATCCTCATGGCGTCTAACCTGCATAGACCGATCCAGTATCTTGCATCCAGATTTCCTCTATGACCATTGCCTCGACCGGTGCACCCCGACCACCACGACCAGCCCCATTACCACCACGACCGGTCCACGACCTCTCGGTGGTCTTGATTACCCCGGCGGCTTGCATCATTATTACGAACTTCTTGAGTCGTATCCATACGTTGAGGACAATTTTGTCTTGATGATCCATTGAACCACATTTGTAGCATGCACCGTTTTCCTCCAACATTCTCCAAAATGTCTTTTCCCACACTCGGTGCAATCTCGACTCAGATTATTTGTTCTGGGGTTCTACCTTGAACCGATTCATCATTTCGAGGTTTCTTTGGAATCTCTTTGAAGAACCGCATCTTGTGTCTCTCTCTTATTTTGGAATCTTTCTTGATTCTACTGTTTCTAAATTCTTAGCCTCTTGGCTATTTTGGCCTTCTCCACAAGAGTCAAAAATTTCTAACTTGTCGTGGAGCAATCGAACCCTCACTCATCATTAAGTCCATCCTCGAAGCGTACACAATGTTAATGATCATTGCTACAATTGTTGGGCATAACGGCTTAGGCGTAAAACTTCGACTTCATATCGCCACGGTCTTACTTCCTTGGACAAGATTGAAATTCTTTCCTTCAAGCGTCTACATAACTTTCGTTCCAACGTATTTTCCTTGGAAGGCGACTTTAAAGAATTCCCAATTAATCGGTGCGACTTGGTGCCTTCTCGAGCAATGAGCCACCACCGTCGCCTCATCTCTTAACAAGGATACTGCTCCTCTTAGTTTTTGCTCGATAGTACATTCCATATCATCCATAATCCGCTCCTGACTTGAGCGAAGATTCAGCTACATTTGGAGCTACACCGAGACTCCTCTAAAAACTTCGCATTAGTTGACTTAAGTCGCTCTGAAATTGACCCACGAGTTGTTGGCCCAATTCTAGTTCCGTGACCCTTTCCAAGACTAGCGACATTGCTTGAGTCAATGCATTATCTTCTTCCATGTGATCGCGTGATCCGTCTCACTTTCAATTGACACAGTGCGTCTACTTACGGCATATGATTTGGTGCTTGATCGTAGCACCTCGGCCTCTACCACCGCCACGCCTCTGCGCCCACGACCACGTCCTCTAGTGCTCATGATAGCTTGTTCGTTTTTATCGATTACAAGTTTTATGAATCGAGAAAATTTGTTTGATTTTTGTTAACGATATTTTATGAGATTTGAGATATAAAGTTGTTTTTTTCCGCAACATATTCTATAGTCTCAATCTCTACGGTTTTTCACATCTAAAACTAGAAGTTCTAGAGTGTTCCTATGATTATATCATAGTAATTATTAAGCAATAAATACTTACTTGACTTGTTGCGGATGCTTGTGGTGCCATCTTGATCTTTAAAATTTAATTGAACGATTTCATACTGAATTTTATTTGCGAACCCAATCCACAGCCAAGTCTTTGAAACTGGCTCTGATACCACTAAGTGTAACACCCCAAACCCGGTCTATGCATTAAGACTAGATTTGGTTTGTTACCTGAATCGAGCTATTTTTTTTTATAAGTTGAAAACTACAATATTAATTACTGTGATTTAATAAAATTAGAAGAGTATTTGAATTTGATAAATATTAGAAAAACATTAGTTGAAAATCATTGTATTATCAAAACCTTTAGGTAATTTGTTAAAGAGTTAACAATAATAAAATATTTATAAAAGAATTTCATATACTTGAAAACCCAAATTTATTTTAATAAAAACATCATATAATCATAGCCCATAATTAAAAGTCCAAAGTATAGTTTAAAACCAAACACACATAAAATTCATGAATTATTTATAGAGGCCCTTATTACAATATCCCAAAATAGTAAAAATATTTATTAAAAGTTCGAGTTTAAATAACCCATATTTTGCAGTATGGCCTCCACGAAGTCATCCTCGGCCCAAGTCCACGTCAATTTCCATTACGAGATGGAAAAATTAAAGAGGTGAGTTACTTAGAACTCAAGTGTGCAACTCACTTACCACCATTATTGGGCGGATCGTCAAGATATTATCTTTGGGCTTGAGCCCAATTCTGTAATTCAACAATATATCATAAAATAAAATAATTTAAAATGCATGTAAAATGAATTTCCCAACCAAACCTAATATCCATCCGCTAACACCCCGTACCAACAATCACACTGTGGGGATCAAGTCAACCCACCCCGCCAACACACCAATCGTAGGCATTAAGCCTTTTTAAAATTGTGGCAAAGCCATAGAACTAGAGCAATAAGCCATATTTGTGGCGAGCCACCGAACTAGAGCAATAAGCCATATTTGTTTTTGTGGCAAAGCCACCAAACTAGAGGCAATAAGCCATATTTATTTTTGTGGCAAAGCCATAGAACTAGATTTTTGGCAATGGCCATTCTTCTCTTCATATACCCCACCCCATGCAATTATGCGTATATAACAAAATATAGTCATATAACAATTTTTTTATTTAATCCATAACATTGGTGGGTTTATCATTTAACATTTCATTTGGCCCAAGTCAAATAATTTAGCAATTTGCCCATTTAGCGCTTTAGTGGGCTTTGGCCCATTTATCAAACTAGAGTATTTTGACCCACTTTATCGAACTAGAGTATTTTGGCCCAATTTATCGAACTAGAGTATTTTGGCCCAATTTATCGAACTAGAGTATTTTTGGCCCAATTTATTGAACTAGAGTAGTTTGGCCCAATTTATCGAACTAGAGTATTTTGGGGCCCATTTTCACGAAACATACAATTTACATAATAACAAGTAATTTCTTGAGGGCATTTTCGTAATTTTCACCATTTAGTCGTTTTTACGTATTTTCATCAAAATATCAGTTTTTACGTTTTTACCGATCTAGTCGTTTTTACGATTTTTACTTCCATACCGAAATTGACATCCAACCGAGAAATAGTGTGAAGTTACACACCTCGATACCGAGAGTACTAATCCTTCTCGCTCAAAGCACCTAAAACATATTTCGATCCGTTAGAACACTATTTCAGTATAAACATACTTAATCGATAATAGATCCAAAATCTTACCCTCTTGATTTTGAATCACTTGATTTCGGCTTCTCCTCGTTTATTGATTCGTTCATCGCGAGAATCCACCAACGTATAATGGCTCGAAAGTTCGCACTACTTCGAATAATTGACTCCCTTCGGAAGATGGTCCGTAACCCGGTGGAAAATCCCGAACTGTCGAAATCGCTCTTCGTTTAAATGGGGGATTTACAGATCTGCCCCTCTTAACGTGACTAACTACGCCCTTTTCTTCCCTATTTTGAAAGTCTTCAAGATCCAAGGGATATTAGTTAAATCTAAAATAATATCGAATAATACTAGAGGCTTTAAAAGATGTGATTTCCTTACCACAATAATTCGATTCCAACGTTTCTACGATTCTCCGATCACTTGAGTTAGATCTTCCGTTATTGCACTATATAATAACGAATGAAGCGTTATTAGAACGAGCGTTTATTTCGATCCAAAAGGCCTTCATAACACCATTAATATTCGGTCATAACTCTATTAATAAATCGAAGCGAAAAGAAGAAGAACCCTTACCTAAAATCCACGATCGAAAAGAAAGGATTGAGAAAGGTGTTTGTGATGGATGAAGATTTGGCTATGTATGATCAAAGAAAAGAAATAAAGATTCGGCTAAGGCACTCTAGCATTCGCCAAGAGAGTGTTTGATGGAGAAACTTTGAATGAGAGGAATTAAAATATGAAAGAAGAGATGGTGATGATGTTGTTTGATTTCAATGAGAAGAGAAGAAAAAGATGGATTTTAGGAGCTAGTACATTCGGCCATGGTAAAAGAAAAGAGAAAGGATGGTTCTTTTGGTATAGTTGATTTCGGCACTCAAAGAAAAGTCACAAAGCAATGGCTAAAGAAATAAAAAAAATGACCAAATGATCACAAAACTTGAGCTTTACCAAATGCACAATTCGGCCAAGATGAAAAGTTGAGAAGAGAAAACAAAAATTCTGCACAAGGTGCAAGGAATGACCAAAGAAAAAAAAGAAATTCTTAGCCAAAACTAACACAAAAATTCGGCTTCCTCCCTATACCAAGTTGTCGTCCAACACATGGTCAATTGGCCATGATTTTGTTTCCAAAATTTTCCCTTGATATGTGCCTTATGTTCCCCCTATCTTTCCTTAAGTATTTGATTCCATGCCATAATTTATCTATTTCCTTAATCCTTTGATACACTAACCAAAAATAACATGGTCAACACTTACCATATATGATCTTGGCCGACACTTGCTATACATATGCAGAAAATTAAAAACAAAAATTCATCTAGATGCTAAACAAGGGATTCGAACCTCTTCCCTCAAGCTATAACCCATGTGCCAACTCCACCATGCCATGTACTCAACTTATGACACTCATTAACACTTAATTTAACTTAAGTCTTAATGACATTTGCTTCTCTTCAATAAATTCTCAATTATTAAAATTATTCCATATCCAAATTATGCTATACTCCTCTTTAGGACTTCAATAAGCACTAAAATAAAAGAAAGAAATTTTCCTTTAAAATCTAAACACCAATTCATGCAATATATATACTCGAATTTTTAGGTTGTTACAACTCTACCCTCCTTAAAGAAAATTTCGTCCTCGAAATTTACCTGGTTGAAAGAGGTGAGGGTATTGTTGCCGAATTGCATCCTCGGGCTCCCACGTAGCTTCCTCCACTCCGTGGTTACACCATAGAACTTTGACCAACGGCACGGTTTTCTTTCTTAGCACCTTGACATCTCGGTCTAAGATTTCCACTAGTTCTTCTTCAAAAGACAAATCTGAATTCAGCTCCAATTCTTCTACCGGTATAATGTACGAAGGATCCGATCTATAATGCCTCAACATGGAAACATGAAAAACATTATGAATTTGATCCAATTAGGAGGTAACTCAATCGATAAGCCATTGGACCAACACGCTCAAAGACACGATAAGGTCCAATGTATCTAGGACTTAGCTTGCCCTTCCTTAGAATCAAGATCTTTTTCCAAGGAGATACCTTCAAGAAAACCTGATCCCCCACATCATACTCGATATCCTTTTGCTTCAGGTCTACATACGACTTTTGTCTATCTGAGGCTTCTTTCAACCATGCTCAAATAACTTTTACCTTATCCTCTGTCTCAGATATCATCTCAGGACCTAACATCTATCTTTTGCCCAACTCAGTCCAACAAATAGGAGAACGACACTTACGACCATACAATGCCTCGTAAGGTGTCATCCGAATGCTAGACCGATAGTGTTGTTATCTGCGAATTACGCGGTGGTAGATAATCCTCCCAACTACCCTCAAGTCGATTACACATCCCTTAACATATCTTCCAATATCTGAATTACTCTCTCCGTGACCATCGATGAGGATGAAAAGCCGTACTAAAATTCAACTTTGTCCCCAAGGCTTCATGCGAGCTTTCGAATCGTGATGTAAACCTAGGGTCCCTATCCGATATAATAGATCAGATACCCCATGCAACCTCACAATTTGGATACATACAGCCGCCAACTTCGTAATGAATAATCATGATTTGGCGGGAAATGGCGATCTTTGTCAACCGATCAACAATTACCCACACAAAATTTTTCTTAGTAGGTGTTAAAGGTAACCCACTAACAAAATCCATGGTTATCCGTTCCCATTTCCAAAGAGGAATTTTTATCGGTTGTAACAACCCAGACGGTAATTGATGTTCTGCCTTCACTTGCTGACAAGTCAAACATTTTCCCACAAATTCTGAAATCTCATGTTTCAACCCTTGCCACCAATACTGTTCACGGAGATCTCGATACATCTTATTTCCTCCGGGATGCATAGCATAAGGGCTACTATGCACCTCCCGTAGAATCAGTTGCCTCAGATCTGAATCCTTAGGCATACATACTCTTCCTCGAAAGCACAACACACCCTCCGTGTTTATTCCAAAATCCTCAATTTCACCATTTTCAACTTGCCGAAGTAAAGGTCCCAACTTCTCATCTGATGTCTATTTTTCCTTGATTTGTTCCACCACGAGGCTTCACCAAGTTACGCTAACAAACCGCCATCCTCATCTGAGACTCAAATGGGCAAACAATGCTCTCAAATCGAGATCTTGTCTTACGACTTAACGCGTCGGCTACCACGTTAGCCTTTCCGGGATGATATTCGATTGAGAAATCATAATTTTTAATAATTCTACCCATCTTCTTTGTCTCAAATTTAACTCCTTTTGGGTAAGGAGGTATTTAAGACTCTTGTGATCCGTGTAGATTATAGATTTCTCACCATAGAGATAGTGTCTCCAAATCTTTAGAGCAAAGACAACGGCAGCCTAACTCCAAATCATGAGTGGGGTAGTTTACTTCGTGTGGTCTCAATTGACGAGAAGCATAAGCCACCACTTTTCCATTTTGCATCAACACACAACCTGGACGTGTGAGACGCATCACAATAAATAGTGAATTCTTTTCCGACCTCAATTTGAATCAAAGCGAGCTTAGTGGGATCTTCTTCAATTTCTCGAAACTCTCTTATTGCTTTTTAGTCCAAATATACGGAGCTCCTTTTCGCAACAGTTTAGTTAGGGGTGCAGCAATCAACGAAAACCCCTCTACAAAACGTCTATAGTATCCAGCCAAACCCAAGAAACTCCAAATTTCATTATCGATGTTGGTGTTTTCCAATCCAGAATAGCCTCAATTTTCCGAGGATCCACCCTTATTCCTTGGTGATACTACATGACCAAGGAAAGTCACTTCCTTTAGCCAAAATTCGTATTTACTAAATTTGGCATACAATTGTTTATCACGTAAGTAGTTGTAATACTATCCGCAAATCTTTGGTCATGTTCCTCCTCATTTCTCGAATAAACCAATATGTCATCTATGAACACTACCACGAATCGGTCTAAATATGGTTGAAAGACTCGATTCATCATGTCCATAAATGCAGCTGGTGCATTGGTTAGTCCAAACGGCATCACTACAAACTCATAGTGTCCGTAACGTGTCCGAAATGCCGTCTTATAAATGTCCGCTTCTTTCACCTTGAGCTGGTGATAACCCGACCTTAAATCAATTTTGGAGAAAACTGAAGCTCCTTTTAATTGATCAAACAGATCGTCAATTCTTGGCAGAGGATACCGATTCTTGATCGTCAATTTATTCAATTGTTTGTAGTCAATGCACATACGCATCGATCCATCCTTCTTCTTGACGACCAGAACTGGTGCTCCCCACGGAGACACACTTGGTCGAATAAATCCCCGATCTAGTAATTCTTGAATTTGAGCTTTGAGCTCAGCCAACTCCTTCGGTGCCATTCTATAAGGAGCAATGGACACTAGAGCTATCCCAGGCAAAAGCTCAATGCCAAATTCTACTTCCCGATCTGGAGGTATACCAGGAAGTTCTTCGGGAAATACATCGGGAAATTCCTTCACCGTCCTCACATCATCCACAGATAACTCTTTAGCATCCAAAGCACAGATAAAGGCTAGGAATGCTCCATATCCTTTTCGCACCAACTTCTCCGCCTTTAATGCAGAAACCACATTTGCCAAATAGTTCTTTCGCTTGCCAATCATTATGACTTCCTTATCATCCAAGGTTCTTACTGACATTCGTTTTTCAGCACAATCCAATTGCGCCCGATGTTTAACCAGCCAATCCATGCCCGAATGAGATCGAACACACCGAAAGGTAGTTCCATCAAGTTTGCTAAGAATATCTCCTCTTGAATTTTTAAGGGCACGTCTTTAAATATTTTATTAACAATTATCGATCGTCTAAAGGACTAATCATCATCTCACTATCGGTAATTTTAGATTCTAATTTCGAGTTTCCAGATATGGCACTAGATACATATGAATGGGTAGAGCCAATATCTATTAAGGCAATAATGTACATCAAAATGAAGAACGTACCAGTTATCACATCTGGTGCATTGTCGTCCTCGCGGCGTCTAACTGCATAGACCAGTCCAGGCTGTCTTGCATCTGCATTTCCTCTATGACCATTGCCTCGACCCGGTGCACCCTGACCACGACCAGCCCCATTACCACCACGACCTGGTCCACGACCTCTCGGTGGCTGCTGATTACCCCTGGCCGGCTTGCATCATTATTACAAACTTCTTGAGTCCTATCCATACGTCGAGGACAATTTTTGTACTGATGATCCATTGAACCACATTTGTAGCATGCACCCGTTTTCCTCCAACATTCTCCAAAATGTCTTTTCCCACACTCAGTGCAATCTCGACTCCGATTATTTGTTACCGGGGTTCTACCTTGAACTGATTCATTATTCCGAGGTTTCTTCTGGAATCTCTTTGAAGAACAGATCTTTGTCTCTCTCTTATTTCGAATCTTTCTCGGTTCGCGTTCTAAATTCTTAGCCTCTTGGCTATTTTGGCCTTCTCCACAAGAGTCGAAAAATTTCTAACTTTGTGGAGCAATCGGAACCCTCGACTCATCATTAAGTCCATCCTCAAACGCATACAACGCGTTCGTGATCATTGCTACAATTGTTTGGGCATAATGGCTTAGACGTAAAACTTCGACTTCATATCTTTAAAGCCACGGTCTTACTTCCTTGGACAAGATTCGAAATTCTTTCCTTCAAGCGTCTACATAACTCGTTCCAACGTATTTTCCTTGGAAGGCGACTTTAAAGAATTCCCAATTAATCGAGTGAAAACCCAAATTTATTTTAATAAAAACATCATATAATCATGGTGCCTTCTCGACGCATGAGCCACCACCGATCGCCTCATCTCTTAACAAGGATACAGCCTCCTCTCGGCCATTCTTCTCTTTTTTGCTCGACAAGACATTCCATATCATCCATAATCCGTTCCACGACTTGAGCCGAAAGATTCTAGAGTAGTTTGGCCCAATTTATCGAACTAGAGTATTTTGGGGCCCATTTTCACGAAACTATATTAACGAGCTACACGGTGACTAACCACCGAAATTGGCCCTTTTCTTCCCTATTTTGAAAGTCTTCAAGATCCAAGGGATATTAGTTAAATCTAAAATAATATCGAATAATACTAGAGGCTTTAAAAGATGTGATTTCCTTACCACAATAATTCGATTCCAACGTTTTCGATTCTCCGATCACTTGAGTTAGATCTTCCGTTATTGCACTATATAATAGCGAATGAAGCGTTATTAGAACAAGCGTTTATTTCAATCCAAAAAGGCCTTCATAACACCATTAATATTCGGTCATAACACTATTAATAAATCGAAACGAAAAAAGAAGAACCCCTTACCTAAAATCCACGATCGAAAAGAAAGGATTGAGAAAGGTGTTTGTGATGGATGAAGATTTCGGCTATGTATGATCAAAGAAAAAGAAATAAAGATTCGGCTAAGGCACTCTAGCATTCGGCCAAGAGAGTGTTTGATGGAGAAACTTTGAATGAGAGGAATTAAAATATGAAAGAAGAGATGGTGATGATGTTGTTTGATTTCAATGAGAAGAGAAGAAAAAGATGGATTTTAGGAGCTAGTACATTCGGCCATGGTAAAAGAAAAGAGAAAGGATGGTTCTTTTGGTATAGTTGATTTCGGCACTCAAAGAAAAGTCACAAAGCAATGGCTAAAGAAATAAAAAAATGACCAAATGATCACAAAACTTGAGCTTTACCAAATGCACAATTCGGCCAAGATGAAAAGTTGAGAAGAGAAAACAAAAATTCTGCACAAGGTGCAAGGAATGACCAAAGAAAAAAAGAAAATCTTAGCCAAAACTAACACAAAATTGGGCCCTCCTATACCAAGTTGCCGTCCAACACATGGTCAATTGGCCATGATTTTGTTTCCAAAATTTTCCTTGATATGTGCCTTATGTTCCCCTATCTTTCCTTAAGTATTTGATTCCATGCCATAAGTTATCTATTTCCTTAATCCTTTGATACACTAACCAAAAATAACATGGTCAACACTTACCATATATGATCTTGGCCGACACTTGCTATACATGTGCGAGAAAATTAAAACAAAAATTCATCTAGATGCTAAACAAGGATTGAACCTCTTCCTCAAGCTATAACCCATGCGCCAACTCCACCATGCCATGTACTCAACTTATGACACTCATTAACACTTAATTTAACTTAAGTCTTAATGACATTTGCTTCTCTTCAATAAATTCTCAATTATTAAATTTATTCCATATCCAAATTATGCTATACTCCTCTTTAGGACTTCAATAAGCACTAAAATAAAAGAAAGAAATTTTCCTTTAAAATCTAAACACCAATTCATGCAATATATATACTCGGATTTTTAGGTGTTACAATTTTGGTAATTTTGGAAATCGAGGGTGTTTTGGTAATTTTGGAATACGGGGCATTTCAAAAATTTTGAAATCTGAGGGTATTTCAATAATTTTAAAATTCAGGGGCATTTCGATAATTTTGAAATTCAGGGGTATTTCGATAATTTTGAAATTTTGGGGTATTTCAGTAATTTTGAAATTTGGGGGCATTTTGGTAATTTTAAAATTTAGGGGTATTTCGATAATTTTGAAATTCTGGGGTATTTTAGTAATTTTAAAATTGTGGGTATTTGGTAATTTTGTGATCGAGGTATTTTGGTAATTTTGTGATTCAAGGGTATTTCGATAATTTTACAAAATAAGGGTAATTTAGTAATTTTACAAATCAGGGCTATTTTGGTCATTTTACATAACAAGGGTAATTTGGTAATTTTCTTCATAGTTATGAATATTTTCAAATCAAATGTATTTTTTTCTAGAAGTGTACAAAACTTAGGGTTTTGGTTGCAAAATAGGTGGTTGGTCCTTTCGGGTTTTAATTATGGGTTAAACCCATGAACAAGTCCTTATAGCTAGAGTGAGCAGTCACCACGCACTGTAAGATTCTGTGAAGAGGAGGTGAGTCACTAGGACTGCTTAAATACCAAGCTCTCCCTGAATCCACTCTTAGGCATGCGTATGCCTATTGCCACTGTCATGGCTAAAGTGAGCAATCACTATGCACGGGTAAGATTCACTGAAGAGGAGGTGAGTCACTTGGACTGCTTAAATACCAAGCGAATCTACTCCTAAACATGCATATGCATGTTGCCACACCTATAGTCTTGTGACTCGCTTATGTGTTTTGTTTTAGTGAAGTTAAGTCTTATGGAATTGAAGAGTTGTTTGCCTAAGCCTAGAGTCCATCAAGTTCTAACCTAGATAGTCTCGTCCCATAAAGCTCATTAAGCCCACATAAATAGCACAAGAAGAGTTTAGAATACTTACAGGCGGATCGGTCTTGGAGTGAGACTCGAAGGCCATGTCCTCGAACCAAAATTTTTTTCTAAAAACATTTCTAGACCCATTTCACAGCCCGAGTTTTAAACTGGGCTCTGATACCAAAATGTAACACCCCAAACTCAGCCCATGCGTTCCGACCAGATATGGCATGTTATCGAACACATAACATTTTATCGCATTTTGAAAACACAAGTTAAATTAATTAAATTTTAAGAAATCTCAAAAGAAATTAACTTGTAGAAATAGAACTTGATGGCCCCTCGAGTCCGTCTCGGCTCCCATGCCCACGATCTACTATTCATTTGGAAGAGTAGAGAAAAAGAAAGCGTGAGTCACAAAGACTCAGTGTATAAATCTCAAAACACACATCGACCTGAGCCCACAAACACATTATGGGCCCTGGCCCATACAGGAAGGCATCAATCATAATCACATAATAAACAATAAAGAATGAGTAACCCAACCCATCCTAAGTTTCCATCCTATGCACACCAACTCGTACCAACCATCACACCTTGGGGATTTCTACAATCAACCCTCCATCCGCTACACACCATAACGACAGCCATACTGCCTATTCTTATTAAGTAGGAATCATTAAACGTGGCATAGCCACCGATCACAATGTGACCTAGCATTTATATTTGTGGGTTTTTTACCACCGATCACTGCGCGACCTTTCATGCACTTCCCCTTCATCATATCAATATCCCATCCCATGCATACACACATAAAGAAAATATCATGTAGTCATATATATTTTTCGATACACATAGGGAGTTCTATGTTTACATACCTGGCATCCTTGCCTAGCCCTTTTATGGTTCCATTCGACTGTCTATACAGCCTTATTCCGGCTTTTAGCCCATAACATACATAAATAGATTTACATACAGGTTTATTGGTAGTGTGTTAGAGATCTACACACCTAATTACCGATAAAACGAGGTTTTCTATATCGATGCTATCCTTAGTCGACACAACTGCTATCTGCCTAAGGTGTTGTTCAAAGCCGGTCCACAACCAATTGGCCAATCTCAAATAGCAGATACTGCTCGTTTCTTAAACTTAGGGATTCTTTCTTTTGCCTTATCCATATTTAATTCCATCAAATCCTTATCAGAGCTACTATAACAATAGTTAATCGTTAATCCTCCTTTTAGAGTTAAGATCATATATATATTGAACGAATCTAATAACAATCTAGGGATAATCTTCTTACCTTAAAATCCCAAAATTGGAGACTTATGAATTTCGGCTTTTAGATCTAGTCGACTAGGCTTCCTTCAAATCCCGACTTAGGATATTCGACTAGTACTAGAGAGAGAATTCGACAATGTCAATGGTGGATTTAAATTCCAGAAGTATAGAACAATTTCTGAAATAGGATGAATAAAATAAAAACTATAGAGATTTCGGCTTTTTAGAGAAAGAAGAGAATAATGGAGTTTTCAGCTTTTAGAAGAAAGAAGAGAATAATGGAGTTTTTGGCTTTTAGGAGAAAGAAGAGAATAATGGAGTTTTTGGCTTTTAGAAGAAAGAAGAGAACAATGGAGTTTTCGGCTTTTAGAGAAATTGGAGAAAGAAATTTGGAGAAAAGAAGCTAAGGAATTTCGGCACAAAAGGGAGAGGATTTAATGTCAGAAACAAGGAGCTAGCCCCCCTATTTATAGGAAATTTGACAACCCTTTGCCATGTAGTAGCTGGTTTCTTTACTCCTCTCAATGATGGATTCTTGGCCATCACTCTCTTTGTAGATAAATTCCTAACTTTTCTCCTTTATCTTAATCTACTAGCTCAGCTAAAAGAGACTTAATTATCTCTAACTCCTTCCTCCTTTATCAGCATATTATCCACATATTTTAATCATTAAAATCCCTAAATCTTAGCCTTTATTTTCTTATTATCCACATAAAATAAATTCCTAAATAATAGCCTTTATCTACTTATTATCCACATATTTTAAACATTAAAACCCCTAAATTTTAGCCTTGTTGCCATCCACTCCACCTAATCCTAATGCCCAAAATTTAGCTAACTTAAATTAAAAGAATTGGGCTCCATGAAACTTAAATTTGGGCCCCTTACTCCTTGTGTGTGGGGTCACCTCCTAAGATTGGGCCACAAGCCCACTTTGGTATTTTAAATATAGATACTACCTTTTAAACACTATAATGGCCAAACAGATAATTTTAATCAAGGCCTCTGCCTAAGCTTGAGCCCAATTTGGACCCCTAACACTTAAATTAACTCATTCCACATATTCACCCATTAAACGCATAGGCCCAAAAATTTAGGATGTTACATTGCTAAATGGGCTTCGGCCCAAGTTATTGTTAAATGGGTTCAAGCCTAAGTTTTTGCTAAACGGGTTCCAGCCCAGTGGATGATGGTAAGGGGATTATACACTGAGTTCTTGTAACTCACCCCCTTTTTCTCTTAACCCTTGTAGGTAATACTCAGTGACGTGGACTTGGGCCATAGATGTCTCAATAGAGGCCATACTTCAAAAATGGTTCATATTGAACTTTAGATTTCTATTTTCGTTCACTTTACTATTTTGGGTTTTATGTTGTAATAAGGCCTCTGGAGTATTTTATTATTTTCTTTATGTTTGATATACTTATTATTTTGCTTAAATTATTTTAAAAGGGAATTTTCTAAAAAATTAAATAAAAGTTTTCCAAAATCGATTAACAAATGGATTTCAAAATAAACTTTTATAAATATTTTTAACACGAAAATTGTCTTTCGAATTATCAACAAAATTTTCAAAAGACTCAGATTCTCTTTCGAATTTCCAAACATCGTTTTCAAAAGTCACTGTTTTATAAGAGCATTAGTTCAAATTTTTTGATTTATCAATCAACCTTCGAGTTCAGTAGTATTTTATCAAATATTTCAAATCAAACTTGTTTTCTTGATTTTAACAAAGTAATACCTCTTTTTATGTACAAATGAAAAGGACTTAAATGTATTTTTCTCATGTTACATGTCAAATCTGGCCTTAACGCTTGGGCCGGGTTTAAAGTGTTACATTTTATGGTATCAGAGCCCAGTTTCAAAACTCAACTGTGGTTTGGTTTCAAAAACATTTTCCCAAGGCTGTTTAAAATTTTTAATTATAATGCATGTGTTGAAGGAAGTATGGCACCACGGGTATCCGGCACCAAGTCAAGTAAGTATGTGTTTTTATTTTAAGATTATTGTGTTAGTACTGTGGTAAAAAAATTTCGCAAAATAGAATACTCTAGAACTTTTAGTTTTAAGAACTGAAACTATAGAGATTGAGACTATAGGATGTGTTTTGTGAAAACAACTTTACTTTTTATAGATTGAGACTACAGGATGTGTTTTGTGAAAACAACTTTACTTTTTATACTCCATAAAACATTGTCTAATAAACACTCAAATAGTATGCTGATTCATAAAACTCTTAATCAGATTAAATCGACTTAGTGAACATGAGCGCTAGAAGACATGGATGCGGTGGACGTAGACGTGGTAGAGGCCGAGGTGCTAGGGCTAGATCTTCGGCATCGAGGCATGTTTTCGAAAGGGAGGCATTGGCATCGCCTATGGTAGAGGCGGGATCTCATGATCGAGCCGGGGTTGATGAACTGACTCTGATAGTTAAGAAGGTATTGAAGGAGGTTAAGGGGTGGGTGAAGCACTTCGCGTTGGGTCTGTGGACTGTAAGAAGAAAATAGATCGCGGTTCTTTTGGGTTGCAGACTCGTTCCGTAAAGCGCGTTAAGGCACGACCAAAATTTTTAGCTTGCGATTATTGCAGAAGGCGTCATCCGGGTGAATTCTGGAGGAGGTCAGGAGTATGCTTGAGATGCAAGCATAAGGTTTGGGATTGTTTCATCACCATCAAGTCAGGTATGCTTTGGTTGGACGTGATGATTGAATGCAAGAAAATTTTAGGTATAAGTGGTAGATAATGGCTTGCTTCGGTGGTTAGATGTTTGGTTGTGTGAAAGAGGATTCAAGATTAATTTAAAAGTACATTAGTGTTATTAAGATCAGAGTACGCAGCGAAAGTATAGTGGTGTGACTTGTGAGGTGCGTTTAGTAGTTGGTTGGAAATTTTGAGGATGAAATTTCTTTAAGGAGGGTAGTATTGTAACATCCCAAAATTGGGCCTAGTAGGATTGGGCCCATTGGGCCTTGGGTGTAGGAGTGTTTAAAATTTTGAGAACAAGAGAATGGCATTAATTCAAGTTGACTTATTAAGAAAGTAATTTTGGAAAGTTACGAGGTTTCTATGAAGTTTCGGGTTCAAGTTGGGCCTTAGTAAAATTTTGTGTGTAAGCCTATTAAGGTGTAACATCCTAAAAATTTGAGTAACATTATGTTGCTTGGTGTTAGCTCGGGTATGATTTTATTATGTGCTAAAAATAGTCTTGTGAGGGCTTGGGTTTACTTGGAATTTGAATAAATATTAGTAAAGAGTACTTTAGTGTAAAGAAATCAGGTGACCATGAAACTTAAGTTAATAAAGTAATAAAAGATGGCATAAGATGAGTAATTGGCAAAGTGGTGATGGCACCATAAGTTGGACTTGAGGGAAGAGGTTTGAATCTCCTAGCATGCAATTTATGAGTTTTTATTTTTGCTTTATCCTAGCATATGTCGGTCATGGATAAGATTAGGATGAGTTGGATTAATTATTTTTGGTAAGAAGACTAAAGGTTATAGTAAGCTTGAGTTAAGGGATAGAATCGCTTGAATAGGGGGATAATGTTTCTCAAACTTAAGGAAAATGAGGATGATATGGCTTGAGACTAGGATGATGTTTTGGCAACTCTTTCATGGCCTTTTGACCATGTATGTGGACGGCATAGGGGCTAGGGGGATGGCCAGTTTTGTTGATTGGCTTGGTAGGCTTGGGTGTTGGAGGAGCACTTTCTTTTTGGTCATTTTTGGCTTTGGAAAAACATATTTTCTCTCCATCTATTTTCTCTCTAGCCGAATTTGCTAACAACTTTGAGTAAACAACTCATTCTTTTGTCATTTCTTTTGACCATTTCGGATTAGTTGCTCTCTTTCTCTCCAAATCTTTTCTTCTCTTTGTGACCAAAATCACATAAGCTAACAAGGATTTCTTATTTTCTTTTTCTCATTTTTCCTCCCCAATGCCGAATGCACATTTCTCCTAAACTCAATTCTCTTTTCTTTCTCTTTTCTTTCTCTTTTCTTTCTCCTTTCTTTCTCTTTTATCTCTTGAAAACCGAATCATCATCATCTCCTTCTTTCATTTTTTTTTACTTTCTTTTCAACCATATTTCCTTCATTATTTTCTCTCATGGCCGAATGCTAAATTGTTTCCTTGCCGAACCATTTTCATTTTCTTTGTTTAGTCATAACCGAATCTTCCATTAGACATAAGTATTCTTCTCACGCATTTCTTTTCAATAGTGAAAAATAGTGTGATTTTGGAGGTAGAAACTCAAGTGCTCGTGTGTATCGTGAATCATTGGAATCGATCTTAAGAGTTAAGGTAAGGAGTTTATTCAAGGATTCTAATATTACTCGTCATATTGGCATAGTTGGTTTGATAATCGATTTCATTTTAGGGGACGTTATCGCTCGATTGTCATCTTGTGGAACAAAGATAATTGTGGTAAGCTAATCTCATTTTTTTAAATTGTTAGTCATATTTCGATAATTTTTAGTCGGACTAATGATCTTTTGTCATTAGAAATATTCAAGATAGGGCAGAAAAGGGCGGTGAATAGTCTTCGAAAGAGGGGTGGTTCCGCTAATCCCTCTAAGTATAAACGAAGGGCTATTTCGGGAATCTGAGATTTTCCACTGGGTTACGGACCCTCATCCAAGGAGAACCAGTTGTTTGAAGCCATTCGTACTCCTGAACCTTTGTTCGTTCGTGGATTCTCATCGGGCAATGAACCAACAATCGGGGAGAAACCAAAAATAGAAGTGGTTCGAAATCCTGAGGGTAAAGATTTAGATCGTTTATCAATAGTGTAGTTTTAATAAATAATAGTGTTCTAATTTATCGTGTTACGTTTAGGTATTGACAAGTGGGAAAGTCTAATACTCACAATAACCAGGTGTGTAACTTCACACTTATCTCGGGTTAGATGCTATACCGTAAGTATTGGGAAAAATCGTAAAGATGACAAAATCGAAAAAATGCGTAATAATTAATACTTTAGTGTAAATATATGAAAACTCTTAAAGTTGTGAAAATTACGAAAAATCTCTAGATCGTTAAATGGGCCAAAAATTTGCTAGATCGTTAAATGGGCCAAAAAATTCGCTAGATCGTTAAATGTGCCAAAAAATCGTTAAATGGGCCAAAAAATCTGCTAGATCGTTAAATGGGCCGAAAAATCTGCTAGATCAATATATGGGCCAAAGTTGCTAGATTGCTAATGGGCTAAATATTATTTTGTATTATGGGCCATAATAAAACTTGAAATATTGCCTCACATGTATTTTGGGCTTTTGCTAAATTATCATATGGATATAGTATTATCGTACATTTTGCATGGGTTGGGAAAAATGATGAAGAGAAGAAAGGCCTGTTGCCAAAATCTAGTTCGGTGGCTCTGCCACAAATATTTCAATGGCTTAATGCCTCTAGTTCGGTGACTTTGTCACAATCTAGTTCGGTGGTGCACCACAACATTATTAAAAATGGCTTTATGCCTATAATTGGTGTGTTGGCGGGGTGGGTTGACTTGATCCCCACAGGTGTGATGGTTGGTACGGGTGGTGTGTAGCGGATGGAAATTAGGTTTGGTTGGGAAATTTCATTTTGCATGAATTTCATTTATTATATTGTTAAATCTGTTGTTGGGCTCAAGCCCAAAATTATGACTTGATGATCTGGCCTAGTGGATATAGTAAGTGAGTTATACTTTGAGTTACGAGTAACTTACTCCTTAAATTTTCCATCACGGTAATGGAAATTGGCGTGGACTTGGTAGAGAATGACTTCGTGGAGGCCATCTGCGAACATGGGTTTTATAAACTTTGAACTTTTATTAAGTACTTTCTTTAAATTGCTATTTTAGATATGATGTAATAAGGCCTCTATTAATATTTTATGGATTTTTATGTATGGATGGTTTTAAATTTTAATTTGATATTTAATATGGGTTTATGTTAATCCTATAATGATCTTTAAAATACTTTGTTTTTTTTTTAAAAAACATATGAGATTCTTTAACTATTTTTATTTTCAAATTCTTTTGAAATTTTTTAAGGTTTTTGATAATTAAATACTAAATGACAATATTTCAACTAATGTTTCTTAAATTCATCAAATTTAAATCATTTTTTTGGTTTTATTAAACTTTATTTTCAAAAGGTTTTGTAGTACCGATTCACCTAAATCATTAGAAAGATTAAAAGAATGTTCGATCTGTGTGACAAACCAAATGTTGACGCATTGCTTGGTTTGGGGTGTTACATTTAATGGTATCAGAGCTAGTTTCAAAACTCGGCTGTGGTTGGGTTCAACAAATAACTTTTGTATGAAATTATTTCAATTATGTTTTAAAGATTAGTATGACACCACAAGCATCCAGCACCAAGCCAAGTAAGTATTTATTACTGAATGATTATTATGATGATATGATCATAGGAACACTTGTAACATCCTGATAATTAGGGGTTATGCATCTTACTTAATTGAATGAAGTTGCATGTTTAATTATTATTAAGTGTATTTTTTTTGTAAGTTAATTGAGCTTCATTAATTAAGTGCATGCTTAGTAAGACTTTTAATTCCTATTAATTAGAGAGAGCTAAGCAAGTTAGGCCTTAAGAATTAATGATAAGAAGTTTTAGCATGAATTAAGTAATTGGCAAGGTGGTTAAGATGCATGGATGTGTGCTTGAGGAGTGAGGTTGAATCTCTAGCTAGCATAAGGGAGGATTTTGTTTTTTGTTTTCTTCCCCATAAGTGTCGGCCAAGAAAGTTCTAGAGTGGATGAGCATTCATTCATTTTGGCTATTTGACCATGTGAAAAGGAAGCAAGGAACTTAAGGCATGGAATCATAAGTTGATGATAAGATGAGGGGGACAAAAGGCATGATATGGGGTAAGGTTTTGGGAGTGTGTTCATGGTCAATTGACCATGAACCTAGACAACATGAAGGGCTAAAGGAGTGGTTTATTTTGATAGCAAATCAAGAGTTGATGGGGAAGAAACAAGGAGGAAAAGGGGATAATGTTGGCATTGATTTGGCGAATTTTTGCTTTGTCATTAGGGGAAAAAGTTGGCCAAAAGTCTTTGTTTGTCCATCTTTTCTCATTTCTCCAATAGTTTCTCTCCTAGCCAATTTGTCATTGAGTTTAGGTAAAACTTTCTTTTTGTTTTGGCTTTCTTCTTTTGACCAATTTTCTTCAAAAAACTCTCATTTTGGCCGAATGTACCTTAGGCACTTTGGTACACTTTTGCTTTTGATTTAGCCCTCAATTGTGTTTGAACCAAATACAATTTTCTTTCTCCCATCTTTCTTTTCAAAACCGAAACTACAAAGTTCAAAGAGCCAAATTCTTCATTTCTTCCTCCTTGGCCGAATGTGCAAAGACTCCTAAACATATTTCTTTTCATTTGAGAAATCACCATCATCATCTTCTTCTCATTTTTCTCTTTTCTTTCTTCTCTTTTTCCTTCTCTTTTCATTCTCTTTCTTCTTTCCCTCAAAACTGAAACCATCATATTGAAACCACCATTTCTTTTCTCTTTTTGTTAAGGCCGAATCATCATCTTCTTTTCTTCTTATTCAAAGTCGAATCTTGAAGGACTCAAAGTAAGACTTTATCAATTATTTTCATCATTCCTTTTTACTTTAACAAACTTAAAATCATAATCTTTTATTTCTCTCCTAGGTCGAATCTTTTGAAAAGATTTTTCAAAGATCTTTGTTGAAGACAACCTTTAAGTGATCATTCGAAATCATCAAGGTAAGGTTATTAATTTAGATCATACCGATTTATTTAGATGGATCACTAATCTACGTTATTTTAGGGGCGATCTAAGATCATCAAGATAGGTAAGAAAAGAGTCGTCTTGAGTGTTTGGAAGAGAGGAGGTATTCCTTTACCATCGAACTACAAGCGAAGAAGCGAGATCGGGGTTAGAGACTTTCCAGGGTTGTGGACCCTCCGCTAACGAGGATCGGTTATTCAAGTAGTGCGTACAATCGAACCACTTTATGTTGGTGGAATATCGTGGTTTTGATCCATCGGTGGAGAAAACCACAAATAACTATCATTCGTGAATCAGGGTAAGGATTTAGATCCATCGTCAATAAGTGTAATATTGTTAACAAAAGTTTATACTAACCAAGTGTGTCAATCAATTAGGTGTTGACGAGCAAGAGGGTATTGTTCTCCTTTGTCACTAGGTGTGTAACCTTACATTAAAAATCTCATAAGATTTACATATATTTAATTTGTGACTATATGACTATGTGTATGATTGTGCTTTTGGATACCATTCGGTGGTATCGATATTCGGTATGTTTACCCCAATATTTTGTTTATTTTGCTATATGCATCAATATGAAATAAGCATGACTATATTATGATTTGTGGGGTAAATAACATGAAAATCGATTTGATATGTATGTGCATGGGCATATGGATATATTTGATAAAGGAGGAAGTATTCGGTGGTTTTACCACATTTACGGTGACTTGGTCACATATGTGAATTTGGTGACTTGGTCACGTATATTTGACTCGGTGACTTGGTCACATATTTGACTCGGTGACTTTGGTCACGTATGTGAATCTGGTGACTTGGTCACGTATTTGAAATTTGGACTTGATCGGTGACTTGGTCACATCTGTTTTGGTGGCTTTGCCACAATAAAGGCGATGTGCATGTTGACTATGACAATTGCCTTCGATGGTGTGTAGCGGATGGAGGTCGATTTAGTAATCCCACGGTGTCTTTGGTTGGTGCGGGGTGTGTAGCGGATGGATATTTAGGTTGGTAGGGCTTGCATTTCATTTCATGAACATAACCATGTAATATTGAATTATTATTATTTGTTCTGCTATGAAATGGGCCTTTGGGCTAAATATAAGCTAAATGGGCCTTTGGTCTAAATATAAGTTAAATGGGCCTTTGGGCTAAATATGAGTTAAATGGGCCTATGGCCATATGTGAAATTTTTGAGTTTAAAAGCATTTGATAAAATGGGCTTTTTGGTGTATGTGTTATACATTGAGTTTTATAACTCACCCATTTTTATGGGATAACTTTTCAGATGACTCGTAGTGCGTTGGATCGAGTCAGCAAGGATTTCGAGGTGGCCAGTGCTCGTATCAAGTATTGTGAAGATTTTCCAACTTAAACTTAATAATTTTTAAATTTTATTACTTAGACTTTATTATGGATTTGCCAATTTTATATAATAAGGCCACTATAAACTACTTTTAGATTTTGTGTTTGGATTTATTTTAAATTCTGCCATGAACAATTATCAATTAAATAACTAAATGGTTTTCGATAAATATTTTAAAAAGGTTTTTGTCAGTAAAATATACATATATGTTTTAAGAAAATACAAATCTATTTTTCAACTAAGCCCAACTCGATCTTTAAGTTAATCCGTTTTACTTAAAATCATTCAGTTCTCTTGAACAAAATGATATTCCGCTAAAGTTTTACTTGAGGAACATACCAAATCGGTTAGGCTTTTTAGGCCGGGTTTGGGGTGTTTCAGCTTGGTATCAGAGCTTAGTTTTAAACTCTCGGCCTTGGGTTTTGAAGCCCACAATGTTTTCAAAAGTTGGCCCAAATGACTTTTTGAAAATTTTCTTAAGATAAATGATTTTTATAAGAGCATGGCACTCGAGTTCTCGGCCCAGATCCATCAGGTATGTACTTTATCGATATGTGATATGTATGATAGTTTAAACTTAAACTATACTTTAGAGACATGGACCCTAGGTGTATGTGTGCTACTACTGAAACCCATGAATATCGTTTCATAAGACTTTCTTTTAATAAGAAGTGAAAAGATTCTAATACATAAGACTTTTCATAAAAATAGATAAGATCGTAGTAGACATGAGTTCTAGGGGCGTGGTCGTCGTGGACATGGAAGAGGAAGGATGATTTGTTTGGAACCGATTCGATCTGGTCAAGGTTTGAGAATGAAGCTCGCCACCCACTGTTGGGGCAAACTTTCAAGAACAAAATGAAGGAGGTGACGTGATATCACAAGTCGTGTCTTGCGAGTTTTGGAACAAGTAGCGGAAGCTAGTTCTGGAAATGGGTTTCGAAAGTCAGTAGCTGAGAGACTAAGATCGAATGGAGTTAAGGTTTTCAGAGGAGTATCTGGAGTAGCTCCAAATGTAGCTGAATATTGGCTGGAGGCAGTCGAGAGAATCATGGACGATATAGACTGCACTGATGAAGAGAAATTGAAAGGTGCTATTTCACTTCTTCGTGATGAAGCCTACCAGTGGTGGCTCACTATAAAGGAGAGTACCCCTATGGATCGTCTGGATTGGGGGTATTTTAAAGTGAAATTCGAAGGAAAATATGTTGGAGCTAGCTACATCGACTCCCAGAGGAAGACATTTCTGAATTTAGTCTAAGGGAACAAGTCGATAGCTGAATATGAAGCAGAATTCTTGCGACTTAGCCGTTATGCCAGAGGGATAGTGGCTACGGAATATGAACGGTGTATCAGATTTGAAGATGGACTTAGAGATGAATTGCGAGTGATGATTGCTCCACACCGTGAAAGAGATTTTGCAATCTTAGTGGAAAGGGCAAGAATTGCCGAAGAGGCTAAACGGACTGAGAGACAGAACCGAGACAGAGGCCAGAGCAAGAATAAGAGAAGCTTTGGGTCCTCAGGGTCGTCCGAGAATTTTCAGAAGAAATCAAAAAATAAAGGACCGCGAGGTCAACAGACTACTTCGGGAGGACAAAATCGTACTTGTTCTCAGTGTGGGAAAATGCACTCGGGAGAATGCTGGAAAAAAATTGGCGGATGTTTCAAGTGCGGTTCGAAGGATCATATGATCAAGGATTGCCCAATGAACTCAGAAAAGAATCGTCCAGCAAGTCGGGTGCTAATCAGGCTGGCAGAAGCGGACAACAGCCGATAAGAGGCCGTGGTCCAAATGGAAGGGGCAATGGTTCCAATAGAGGTCGCGGAACTTTAGGCAGAGGCAATGGTAGCTCTGAGGCGAGACAACCAGGTTTGGTGTATGTTAAATCGCAGAGAGAAGACGATGGCCTTTTGATGTTATCACGGTACATTTCGATTTACGGGTTGCCCTTTATTGCTTTGATAGATATAGGGTCAACTTATTCCTATATCGCTAGTGAAGTATCTCGAGACTTTGCATGTGACTTTAAAACGTACCTAGGAAGATACCTAGGAAGATGGTCGTATTTAGTCCTTTAGGATGATAGTAGTTGTAGACAAACTTTTAAGGAAGTGTCTCTAGAAGTCCAAGGGATCAGTTTCGGTGATTTAATGGAGTTGCCATTTGGAGAATTTGACCTTATCTTAGGCATGGGCGGCTTGTGAAGTACCATGCAAATGTGGATTGTCTTTGCTAAGCGGATGTCATTAAGAACTTTTGATGACAAAGAAGTTGTAGTGATGGGCGAGAGGCGGAACTACTTATCTAATGTAGTATCCGCTCTTAAGGCGTAAAAGATGGTTAGAAAGGGATGTGAAGCCTTCGATGTTAGTGAGTGCTTTGGAGGCTAAGGAAGCAGCTGCTAATGAAGTCGGATCTGTGAAGGAATTTGTAGATATTTTTAGGAAGAACTTCGGGTTTGCCTCGGATCGTGAGGTAGAATTCGGGATAGACTTATTGCACGAAGCGGCGCCGTTTCTATTGCTCCATATAGAATGGCAGAAGAAGTTGGTTGAGTTGAAGGCTCGATTAGGGAGTTGCTTGATCGTGGATTCATTCGACCTAGTGTGTCTCCATGGGGAGCACCGGTCCTATTCGTGAAGAAGAAGGACGGATCGATGAGGATGTGTATAGACTACTGGCGGTTGAATAAGTGACCATCAAGAACAAGTATCCTTTGCCAAGGATCGATGACTTGTTCGATCGACAAGGAGCTGCGGTATTCTCAAAGATTGATCTAAGGTCGGGTATCATTAGCTTAAAGTGAAAAAGCGGATATCCATAAGGCGGCTTTCCGAACTAGATATGGGCATTATGAATTTTTGGTAATGCCATTGAATTGACGAATGCCCTAGCTGCGTTTATGGATATGATGAGCCGGATTTTCCAGCCCTACTTGGATCGGGTTCGTCGTGGTATTCATAGGCGACATCTGGTGTATTCTAAGTCCAAGTAGAACATGATGAGCATCTCCGAATTGTGTTACGAGTTTTAAGGAGAAAAGCATGCGCCAAATTGACAAGTGTGAATTTTGGTGAAAGAGGTTACGTTTTAGGTCATGTAGTATCTGCGGAAGGGATAAGGGTGGATCCTCGGAAGATTGAGGCTGTGCTAGATTGGAAACCACCTAAGTCCGTAACTGAGGTTCGCAGTTTCTTGGGTTTAGCCGGATACTACAGAAGATTCGTTGAAGGATTTTCATCGATAGCTGCACCTTTAACGAAATTGTTGAGAAAGGAAGTACCTTTCATGTGAACTGATAAGCAGCAAGAGAGCTTTGAGAAGCTCAAGAAAGTTTTGACTGAAGCTCCGGTTTTGATCCAGCCTGAGGCAGGAAAGGATTTTATCATGTATTGTGATGCTTCTCACACGGGATTAGGATGTGTTCTGATGCAAGGCGGAAAGGTAGTTGCGTATGCGTCTCGGCAGTTGAGACCGCACGAGGTTAATTACCCGACGCATGACTTGGAGTTGGCAGCTGTAGTCTTTGCTCTTAAGGTTTGGAGACATTACTTATACGGGGAGAAGTCAGTGATATATACGGACCACAAAAGTCTGAAATATCTACTGACTCAGAAAGAACTAAATTTGAGGTAGCGAAGGTGGATAGAGTTATTGAAGGACTACGACTGTTCCATCGAGTACCACCCGGGCAAGGCAAATGTGGTGGCAGACGCTCTAAGTCGAAAAGTGGTGTCAGATTTGAGGGCAATGTTTGCACACCTTAGTCTTTACGATGATGGAAGCTTATTGGCGAGAACTTGAGTTGCTTCGACATGGTTAAGTCAAGTGAAAGAGAGGCGGTTAGTAGATAAAGATCTGGTGAAAAGCTTGACAGTGCAGTGGGAAATTGGAAGATTTTGGTATTAACGGTGAAGGGTATTGTGCTTCAAAGGTAAAGTATGTATGCCAAAGGATCGGAGTTGAGGCAAAAGATACTTGAGAATCGCATGGTAGCCCCTATGCTATGCTTCTGGAGGAAGTAAATTATACCGAGATTTGTGAGATCAATTTTGGTGGCACGGACTTAGCGAGAAGTTATAGAATTAGTGGGAAAGTGTTTAGCGTGTCGACAAGTTAAATTTGAACATCAAGTACCTTGGGATTACTTGATAGATAAAGATTCCACAATGGAAGTGGGAGAGAATCACCATGGACTTTGTTAGTGGGCTTCCTCTTACGCCTACTAAGAAAGACTCTGTATGGGTGATAGTGGACCGATTGATGAAATCGCACATTTTATCCCGTTCGGATTGATTACTCTTTGCGAAATTGGCGAAGTTATATGTGGTGAGATTGTGAGATTGCATGGAGTGCCGTTGTCGATAATTTGAGACGGAGATCCGAGATTTCGTCGCAATTTTGGAAAGCATTGCATCGGGCTTTGGGCACAGTTGGACTTGATGCGGCATTTCATCCTCGGTCGACGGTCGATCGAAGAGTAATCAAATCTTAGAAGATATGTTAAGGGGATGTGTGATAGATTTCAAAGGAAGTTGGGAGGAATTTTTACCGTTGGCGAAATTTGCGTACAACAGCGGTTTCCAATCCGATATCTGGATGGCACCATATGAAGCACTATATGGACGAAAGTGTTGCACTCCTACGTGTTGGATGAAATTAGGAGAACGTCGATTTTGGGTCGAGAGATAGTGGTGAATCGAAGAAAAGGTTAAGGTAATTGGGCTCGGTTAAAGGAAGCATCGGCGAGAAAAAAATAAAGACGCAGATCTAAAGCGAAAAGAAATAGAGTATCGTTGGGAGACCAAGTTTTCCTAAACGTTTCACCTTGGAAAAAGGTGATGAGATTTGGACGCAAAGGGAAGCTATGTCCCAGGTTCATTGGACCTTATCGGATTGTGAAGCGGGTCGGATCTGTGGCATATCGATTAGATTTGCCTTGAATGAAGCAAATGCATGATGTGTTCCATGTTTCAATGTTACGCCGTTCTTGGTGAGATCCATCTCATGTAGTGCCGATTGAGGAGGTGGAATTAAGATCGATTTGTCATATGAAGAGGAGCCAATTCAAATTACGGGCGAGATGTAAAGGTTTTAAGGAGAAAATCAGTTCCTCTCGTTAAGGTATTATGGCGTAATCATGGATCGGAAGAAGCTTCGTGGGAGCTGGAGGAAGCGATGCGACGACAATACCCTCACTTATTCGGCCGGGTAATTTTGAGGACAAAATTATTTTAAGGGGTAGAAGCGTAACATCGATAATTAGGGGTTATGCATCTTACTTAATTGAATGAAGTTGCATGTTTAATTATTATTAAGTGTATTTTTTTTGGAAGTTAATTGAGCTTCATTAATTAAGTGCATGCTTAGTAAAACTTTTAATTCCTATTAATTAGAGAGAGCTAAGCAAGTTAGGCCTTAAGAATTAATGATAAGAAGTTTTAGCATGAATTAAGCAATTGGCAAGGTGGTTAAGATGCATGGATGTGTGCTTGAGGAGTGAGGTTCGAATCTCCTAGCTAGCATAAGGGAGGATTTTGTTTTTTTTGTTTTCTTCCCCATAAGTGTCGGCCAAGAAAGTTCTAGAGTGGATGAGCATTCATTCATTTTTGGCTATTTGACCATGTGAAAAAGGAAGCAAGGAACTTAAGGCATGGAATCATAAGTTGATGATAAGATGAGGGGGGACAAAAGGCATGATATGGGGCAAGGTTTTGGGAGTGTGTTCATGGTCAATTGACCATGAACCTAGATAGCATGAAGGGCTAAAGGGAGTGGTTTATTGTTGATAGCAAATCAAGAGTTGATGGGGAAGAAACAAGGAGGAAAAAGGGGATAATGTTGGCATTGATTTGGCCGAATTTTTGCTTTGCCATTAGGGGGAAAAAGTTGGCCAAAAGTCTTTGTTTGTCCATCTTTTCTCATTTCTCCAATAGTTTCTCTCCTAGCCGAATTTGTAATTGAGTTTAGGTAAAAACTTTCTTTTTGTTTTGGCTTTCTTCTTTTTGACCAATTTTCTTCAAAAACTCTCATTTTGGCCGAATGTACCTTAGGCACTTTGGTACACTTTTGCTTTTGATTTAGCCCTCAATTGTATTTGAACCAAATACAATTTTCTTTCTCCCATCTTTCTTTTCAAAATCGAAACTACAAAGTTCAAAGAGCCAAATTCTTCATTTCTTCCTCCTTGGCCGAATGTGCAAAGACTCCTAAACATATTTCTTTTCATTTGAGAAATCACCATCATCATCTTCTTCTCCTTTTTCTCTTTTCTTTCTTCTCTTTTTCCTTCTCTTTTCATTCTCTTTCTTCTTTCCCTCAAAACCGAAACCATCATATTGAAACCACCATTTCTCTTCTCTTTTTGTTAAGGCCGAATCATCATCTTCTTTTCTTCTTATTCAAAGCCAAATCTTGAAGGACTCAAAGTAAGACTTTATCAATTATTTTCATCATTCCTTTTTACTTTAGCAAACTTAAAATCATAATCTTTTATTTCTCTCCTAGGCCGAATCTTTTGAAAAGATTTTTCAAAGATCTTTCTTGAAGACAACCTTTAAGTGATCATTGAAATCATCAAGGTAAGGTTATTAATTTAGATCATACCGATTTATTTAGATGGATCACTAATCTACGTTATTTTTAGGCGAACTAAGATCATCAAGATAGGTAAGAAAAGAGCCGTCTGGTGTTTGGAAGAGGAGGTATTCCTTTACCATCGAACTACAAGCGAAGAAGCGATATCGGGGTTAGAGACTTTCCAAGGGTTGTGGACCCTCTGCTAACGAGGATCGGTTATTGAGTAGTGCGTACAACCGAACCACTTTACGTTGGTGGAATATCGTGGGTTTTGATCCATCGGTGGAAAAACCACAAATAACTATCATTCGTGAATCAAGGGTAAGGATTTAGATCCATCGTCAATAAGTGTAATATTGTTAACAAAAGTTTATACTAACCAAGTGTGTCAATCAATTAGGTGTTGACGAGCAAGAGGGTATTGTTCTCACTTTGTCACTAGGTGTGTAACCTTACATTAAAAATCTCATAAGATTTACATATATTTAATTGTGACTATATGACTATGTGTATGATTGTGCTTTTGGATACCATTCGGTGGTATCGATATTCAGTATGTAACATCTGAATAGGGCGATGCATTTTCGGTTTGAATGTAAGAAATGACAAGTTTAAGCATTAAGAATAAATTTTGATATTTTGGAAACACGGAAATGCATGAAATGGAAACCTAAACATTTTGGGAAACACGAACATTTTGGGAAACACGAACATTTTGGAAACTTGAACATTTTGGAAACTGAACATTTTGGAAACCTAAACATTTTGGAAACTTGAACATTTTGGAAACTTGAACATTTTGGAAACACGAAGATGTAAGGAAAATGGCAAGATTCTTGAGCATGTGAAAATTTTAGGAAACTTAGAAATAAGGTAGGAATGACAAATTTTAAAGCCCAAAATAGGAGATAAAGGCAAGAGGGCCTTAAAAGAAAAAGTTGGTGAATTTCGACATACAATCGAGCTTGGAAAAGTGGCACGAAGTGTCACTTAGGGTTTATGGGAATGGCTTTGAGTTGAGTCACTTGGAAAGCAATTATTGAAGGTTTAATTTTGCTTCCCAAGGCTAGAATTGGGCGGCACATATTTGCTAAAAAGGGAAGAGTTTTATTTTTATTAAAACTTGTCAAATTAAGTGATAAATAAAAGATTTTCTCTACTAAGATAAATGAGGAATTAAAGGATGGATTAAAGACTTTTAATTTAATTAGGTGATAATTAATGGAATTAAATTATCACTTGGGAGAGTAGTGGCCAAGTTTTGGACTCTTGGTCTAGCAATTTCAGTTGAAAGAGGAAAATTGAGACTTTTCTCTCATTCACTCTACCTTCTTAGAAATTTTGCTCTCTCTTCCCCTCTCTTTGTGAAATTTTCCCTAAGCAAGGACTCCATCTTTTCTTTTCCTCCCCTTTGCCATTGTTAAGTCAAAACCTTTCTCTTTCAATCACGGTTAACTCTCCATAGCTGGATCTCAGTAACTCAAGACAAGGAAGCAAGTGATTAAAGGCTTCAAGGTAAGGTTAAGCCATTCAATTTCCTTTCTCTCTAGTTGCAGAAAGTAAAAGAGTCTAATCCTATTCTTGATCATGGCGAATATACAAGGGATCTCAAGTTTCCACAACTACCGAATACAAAGATCAAGGATTTAAGGTAAGAACAATTAATTCTTATTCTTACGATTCGTTTAAACAAGGCTTAAGAAAATAACCTCTCTTATGTCTATGGCGAATGTCAAAGGAGGAGTTTGGGATTTGATTCGAGGAAATTAAGGTAAGACATATTGACCAAAGGCCGATTACAACTTATTAAAGTTAGATCGGATCTAACATATGAATTTTGGGGATTTAACGGATATGCAAGACAAAAGGAACTTTGGGATTTGGAATCTATAAGGTAAGCCTCTAAAATATTGACCAATGGTTGTGAGATTATCTAGATCAATTCCTTAATTATTGAAAAGCGAAAACTAACCCATATTGAAATACAAGGTTGGCGAATATCGGTGAGGAAAAACCAAACTTTCGGGATTTGTATAAACACCAAATCGGCAAAGGTGAGTTTTTTACAAATCCTACTAGGATTTGGTTTTGTTTTAAGCCAAATAGGTTTATTAATGTGACTTATATGATGGCGAATATAGGAGATATGAGATCTAAAGATTAGATCGGGATTTTCGAGATCTCAAGGAACTTTTATTTAAGCGAATAAGGTGTGTACCCTTACTATCCTTGATATTTTATGGCTAAATATTTTAATATATGATTATGAATAAGAATATGAATGTGGCTATGTACCACAAATGTGGCAAAAAGTACCAGTCGTTTCCTACTTACGATAGGATTGTGAAATATGTTATTTAATAACATGCGAATATATGTATATGAACATGAAATTAAGTTATGCACAATATATATTTGTGGGGCATTCGGGATTTATGTAAAGGGGAGAATAGGTGTTGACTTGGTCTCACCTGCGAAAGTGTTGATTTGGTCTCTGTGAAATATGTTGACTACGGTCACATTGCGAAATTTTGGTAACCCGGTTACAATAGTGTCTAATGACACAGCGTATAAATTGATTATAGTGTCTAATGACACAATGTATATGGGCGAATGCCTTGATGGGCGTAGCGGATGGAGGTTGACTTAGTAGTCCCACGGTGTAAATGGCGAATGCGGGTGGTGTGTAGCGGATGGACCATTAGGATTGGGTTTGGGTTGCATCATAATTTCATTATTATATGGACTTGATGATTTGAACATGAATGCTGATTTATTGAATGATAGTATTGTGTGCACATTGAGTGCATTGACTCACCCCATTGTGGGAATTATTTTTCGGTGATGAGCGGTGTGGATGAGGGCGGTGGACCATGAGGTGGCCATGCTACATGCGAAAATTTCATTTAGTTTGGACTTAATTTTATTTTTAGTTACTTTTATTCTATTTTGGGTTTTACTTGATGTAATAAGGCCTTAAGGCCAGTGGATTATTCTTTATGTTTGCTTCTTGTTAAGTTTCATGCTAAGAACTATATTGGATGTATTTAATTAAATGGGCTTACAAGATTAAATAAATGGGTTTCCAATCTAAGCCCAACTCAAAATAATAGTTTTACTAAAATTTACAATTTTCTCTAAGTATCGAAAATGTTTTGAAATCGATTTACTTTGGAACATACGGATCGGTCCATTCTCGTGGTAGGGTGTGGGAATATTTTAGTTTTGTATCGAGCCAGATTTTAAACTCTCGGCTGTGGGCTAAGGCCCAAAATGTTTTCAAAAGAGCCA
Organism: Gossypium rotundifolium; assembly: GCA_025506655.1. Classification (NCBI taxonomy): domain Eukaryota; kingdom Viridiplantae; phylum Streptophyta; class Magnoliopsida; order Malvales; family Malvaceae; genus Gossypium; species Gossypium rotundifolium. The sequence continues at coordinate 153,325,389 of CP106722.1, forward strand.
AATGATTTTCTTTGAAAATAAGCGAGCTTCAGCATGGCCCCTAAGTCTCAAACCCATGATCCACCGGTAAGTACCCCTAACTATATGTGTGATTACATGATTTATATAAGGGTAGAAAAGGCATGGAACATAGAATAGAATAATAGGAACTTGAACCCTAGGATTAGACTACTCAAGCGTAAACACATAAGACTTAATGCCTTTGAACCAACCTATGGCTAAGTCTTTGAGCTAGTGGTGTGGTAACCCTTATACGCATGTCTAGGATTGGATCCGGAAGAGCTTGGTATTTAAGCAGTCCTAGTGACTCACCTCCTCTTCGAGAATCCTACAGTGCGTAGCCGATTCACCATAACTCGGAGGGCTCGGTGGTGTGGCAACCTCATGCGCATGTCTAGGAATGGTTTCGGTGGGAGCTTGGTATTTAAGCGATCCGTGACTCACCTCCTCTCCACACGAATCACGCACAGTGCGTAAGCTTTAGTTCACCACGACCAAGAGGGCTCGGTCATAGGCTAAACATAATGACTAAAACCCGAAAGGGAACTAGCCATGTTTTTTTTTTTTAAAAAAAGAGAGAACAAAACAACAAACCCTAGTTTTTCAAACCTTTAAAACTTTTCTTTTAAATCTGAGAAAATTTATTTTTACAACATTCTCTGAAAAACTCTTGATTTGCGAAAATTACAAAAATGCCCTTAGGGGTGAAAATACCAAAACGCCCTTGGTTTATAAAATATTCAACTACTCAACAGCTTTACCAAAATTTCAACATTTCATAAACATTCAAAAACCCTAATTTGTAAAATATCAAAATACCGTGATTTTGGAAAAATTACAAAATTGCCCCTAACTTACAAAATTACCAAAGTAACCCTAATTTCCAAAATTTTTGCAACATCCCCATTTTTGAAGGAACAATTTTCGAAAAGAACCCTCAAAGTTTTACAACTTTTGAAATACCCTAAATCTATAAAATTTTACAAATTTACTCCGATTTATGAAAAATTACGAAAATACCATGTAGGACAAAATTATGAAAATACCCCCGGGTAGTGGAAAACAACAACAAACAACAAAAACTACTAGCGTTTCTACGAATGAGCGGAAGTTCATACTTGTTTGATGAATGAATGGAAGAATGGAAAAGGCGTGTGTTGGTATGATACTGAAAGAACCACTCTAAAATCCTTCTCATAAAACTTCTTATTTGATAAATAAGTGGAACATTGACTAATACATAAAATTTCATAATCGGATCTCGGCGTTAGAAAATGAGCTCTAGAGGGCGTGGGTCGTGCGTGGTCGAGGAAGAGGAAGGATGACCGTGTCGGAACCCGTTAGGTCGGATCAAGGGTCCGACAATGAGATGCCACCGCCACCACCACCCCGTGATTAATGTTGAGCAAGAGGCTCGACGGGGGAAGAGGCATGTCGCAGTTGTCTTCTGCGAGTTTTGGAATTAGTGGCGGTGCGGGGAGGAAATAGAAATCGAAAGTCGGTACTGAGCGGCTCAGAGCTAATGGGCGAAAATGTTTCGAGGAGTATCAATGTGGCACCTAATGCAATGTGATCTTGGTTGGAAGCAACGGGGCGTATCATGGATGAGCTTGATTTGACTCGGAGGAAAAGTTGAAAGGGATGGTGGCGTTATTCTGCGATGAAGCGTATCAATGGTGGTTATTGTTCGTGATGGTACCACGACTAAAAATTTGACACAGGAATATGTTAAAGAGGCCTTTCGGAAGAAGTATGTAGGAACGGTATCTGAGATGAGCAGAGGAAGGCTTTTCTAGGGTTAGTACAAGGGAGTAAGTCCGTCGTAGAATATGAGGCGAAATTTTTGAGATTGAGCCGCTATGCTCGAGGGTAGTGGCGTGAGCATGAACACCGTGTTTGATTTGAGGACGGTGAGAGATGACTGAAATTTGTTGATAGCACCGCATCAAGGCGGAATTCTCGACTTTGGTGGAAAAGGCCAAGGTGGCGAGGGATTAAGGATGCTACTAAGCGGACATGAGATAAGAATAAGGCCAAAGAGGGTTTGGGCCATCTGGAAAGGGTTACAAAAGGCCTAGGGTTGATGGGCCACGGAATCAACAAGTTGATGCAATTTGGTGATTCGTCCTTGTGAAACCTTGTGGAAAGAGGCATCTAGGGAGTGTTGGAAAAAGATAGGAGCATGTCTTAGGTGTGGGTCCAAGGACCATATGTTTAAGGATTGCCCCAAACAATCGGGCGAGGCGGCCGGTAGTTCGAATGTTAGCAGGAGCCGGTAGGCGGACGGCTGACCTCAGCGGGTCGTGGTTCGAGTAACAAGTGGTAGTGGTATAGGCGAGGCCGTGGAACACGAGGTCGAGGTAATACTAATGCTAATGCAAGACAAGCTGGGTTTGGTTTATGCGGTTCACCGAAGGGAAGATGGAGAGCCAGCGGACGTAATAACGATGCGTTCTTTATTTTTGACAAACCCTACTTTGCTTTGATTGATGTGGACTCGACCCATTCCTATGTTGCAAGTAGTGTAGTTAAAACACTAGGCCTAGACTACGAACTCTCGATAGGCGGATGATGTAGTAAGCCCATTAGGCCAAACTATAGTGGTAGACAAGATCTTCGGAATGTACCCTAGAGATTCGAGGGAGTGAGCTTTGGCGGACTTAATGGAGTTACCCTTGGAGAGTTTGAGCTTATACTCGGAATGGATTGGTTAGTAGAACACGAGCCATGTTGGATTGTCTTGACTAAGCGTATGGAATTAAGAACCCGGAAGATGAAGTAGTAATAATGATCGGAGAAAGGAGGAACTATTTATCTAATGTAGTTTGACCTTTGAAAATTTGAGAAGATGGTTAAGAAAGGTTGCAAAGCGTTCTTAGCTTTTGTAAGTGCGATAGGTGGAAAAGAGGAAGGTATTAATGGAGTTAGAGCGGTAAGGGACTTTGTGGATGTGTTTCGGATGAGTTAAGGAATACCCCAGACGGGGAGGTGGAATTTGGGATTGATTTGCTCTGGGGATAGCTCTGTGTCAATCGCCCCATACCGAATGGCACCAAAGGAGTTAGTGGAGCTCAAGGCTGGATACAAGAAGCTGTTGGACCGTGGGTTCATCAGACCAGTGTGTCTCAAGTGGGGAGCACGGTCTTATTGTAAAGAAGAAGGGCGGAACTATGCGTATGTGCATAGACTACCGTCGATTAAATAAGTGACCATCAAGAACAAGTATCCCTTGCCAAGGATCGATGACTTGTTCGATCGGTGAAAGAAGCCCTGATGTTTTCGAAGATCGATTCTGGTCGGGATACCATCGGTTGAAGGTAAAGGAGGTGATATCCATAAGACCGCTTTTAGGACAAGATATGGTCACTTTGAGTTTGTGGTGATGTCGTTTGGGTTGTGAACGCATGATCGCGTTCATGGATATGATGAATGGGTTTTCCAACCCTACTTGGGTAGATCCATCGTTGTGTTCATCGATGATATTTTGGTGTATTGAAGTCGGAGGAGGAGCATGATGAGCATCTCCGAGTCGTATTGGAAGTGTTAAGGAGAAGAAGCTCATGCCAAATTGACAAGTGCGAATTTTGGCTTAGGAGAGTGGCATTCTTAGGGCATGTGGTATCCATGAAGGAATAAGAGTGGACCTAGGAAGATCAAAGCGATGTTGGATTGGAAACCACCTAGGTCCGTGGTGAAATCAAAGTTTCTTAGGCTTGGCGAGGCTATTCTGGAAGGTTCGTGGAAGGATTCTCGTCAATAGCCGTGCCTTTAACAAGTTACTAAGGAAGGAAGTACCCTTGAATGGACTAATAAGCGGCAAGAGAGCTTTGAAAAGCTTAAGAAGGTCTTGTGAGGCTCAGTGTTAATTCGGTAGGAGGCGTGAAGCGAATTTGTGGTGTCTTGTGGCGCTTAGCATCTGGGGTTAGGTTGTGTGTTAATGCAAGAGGGCAAAGTGGTTGCTTATCGTCACGCGGCTAAGGCCTCATGAGCTTAACTACCCAACTCATGAATTAGAGCTAGCGGTGGTTTTCGCCCTTAAGGTTTGGAGGCACTACCTTTATGGAGAAAGGTCAGTTATCTACACAGACCACAAGAGCACAAGTATTTATTAACTCGAAAGAGTTGAACTTGAGGCAACGAAGGTGGGTGGAATTCTTTGAAGGACTACGACTATTCAATAGAGTATCATCCGGGCAAAGGCGAATGTAGTAGCCGATGCCCTAAGTCGAAAAGGTTGTATCGGATCTACGGGCTTTGTTCGCTCATCTAAGTCTATTTGTGATGGAAGTGCATTGGCGAAATTACAAGTCAGCCCTCATGGTGAAGGAGGTGAAAGAAGGACGGTTGGCTGATAATGACTTAAGTACTAAGTTGCAGCAAGCACAGCAAGGGGGATTAGAGGATTATGATGTCAACAATGAAGGAGTATTGTGCTACAAGGGTAAAGTCCGTATGCCTAAGAATAAGGAGTTGAGACAAAGGATTCTTCGGGAAGTGCATGGTAGCCCTTGTGCTATGCATCCCGGAGGCATCAAGTCATGTATAGAGATCTAAGGAACAATTTTGGTGGTGCGACACAAGCGAGAAGTGGTGAATTTGTGGGGAAATGTTTGGCGTGTCGACAAGTTAAGGTGAACACCAAGTCCCATCGAGTTGCTTCAACCAATTGAGATTCCCCAATGGAAGTGGGAGAGAATTACCATGGACTTTGTTAGTGGGCTTCCCCTTACGCCTACTAAGAAGGACTCGGTATGGGTAATAGTGGACTGTTTGACCAAGTCCGCACACTTTATCCCAGTCAGAATGGATTATTCTCTTCAGAAGTTGGCTAAGTTTATGTGGCGGAAATTGTGAGATTACATGGAGTACCAATGTCGATCATCTCTGATAGAGACCCAAGGTTTACGTCTCGATTTTGAAAAACACTTCATCAAGCTTTAGGCACTAAGCTAGACTTCACTCTGACATTTCATCCACAATCGGATGGGTAGTCCGAGCGGGTTATACAAGTGTTGGAGGATATGTTGAGAGGGCGTGTAATGGATTTTCGAGGAAGTTGGGAAGATTACTTGCCTTTAGTGAATTCGCCTATAACAATGACTATCAAGCCGAGATTCGGATGGCACCGTCACGAAGCATTGTATGGAAGGAAGTGTAGAACACCTACTTGTTGGACGAGTTAGGAGAACAAGTTTTGGGTCGAGTTGGTGGCAAAAGCAAGAAGAAGGTTGAGTTAATTAGACGCAGTTGAAGGAAGCCTCGATAGGCAAAAGTCGTCGTGAGACCTTAAGCGAAAGGAAATAGAGTTTGAAGTGGGAGACCAAGTATTCCTAAAAGTCTCGCCTTGGAAGAAGGTTATGAGGTTCGATGCATAAAGGGAAGTTAAGCCCAAGGTTTGTAGGGCCCTATCAAATCTTGAAGCGAGTTGGGCGATGGCATACCAATTAGAGTTGCCACGAATTGCAGCAGATGCATGGCGTATTTCATGTGTCCATGTTACGTCGCTATCGATCGAGATCCATCTCATGTGGTACCGGTTGAAGAGGTGGAACTAAGGCGGACTTATCCTATGAGGAAGAACCAATTTGGATCTTGGAGCGTGATGTGAAAGTACTACGAAGAAGGCAGTTCCTCTAGTCAAAGTGCTATGGCGCAATCATGGAGCGGAAGAAGCTTCATGGGAGTCGGAGGAGACCATGAGACATCAATACCCTCAACTATTTTAGTTAGGAAATTTTGGGACGAAATTTTGTTTAAAGGGTAGAAGCGTAACATCTGAATAGGTAGATGCATTTTTAGTTTGAATGTAAGAAATGACAAGTTTAAGCATTAAGAATAAATTTTGATATTTTGGAAACACGGAAATGCATGAAAATGGAAACCTAAACATTTTGGGAAACACGAACATTTTGGGAACCTTAAGATGTAAGGAAAATGGCAAGATTCTGAGGCAGTGAAAATTTTAGGAAACTTAGAAATAAGGTAGGAATGACAAATTTTAAAGCCCAAAATAGGAGATAAGGGCAAGAGGGCCTTAAAAGAAAAAGTTGGTGAATTCGACATACAATCGAGCTTGGAAAAGTGGCACGAAGTGTCACTTAGGGTTTATGGGAATGGCTTCGAGTTAGAGTCACTTGGAAAGCAATTATTGAAGGTTTAATTTTGCTTCCCAAGGCTAGGGGTGGTGCACATATTTGCTAAAAAGGAAGAGTTTTATTTTATTAAAACTTGTCAAATTAAGTGATAAATAAAAGATTTTCTCTACTAAGATAAATGAGGAATTAAAGGATGGATTAAAGACTTTTAATTTAATTAGGTGATAATTAATGGAGATTAAATTATCACTTGGGAGAGTAGTGGCCAAGTTTTGGACTCTTGGTCTAGCAATTTCAGTTAAAAGAGGAAAATTGAGACTTTTCTCTCATTCACTCTACCTTAGAAATTTTGCTCTCTCTTCCCCTCTCTTTGCAGAAATTTTCCTAAGCAAGGACTCCATCTTTTCTTTTCCTCCCCTTTGCCATTGTTAAGTCAAAACCTTTCTCTTTCAATCACGGTTAACTCTCCATAGCCGGATCTCAGTAACTCAAGACAAGGAAGCAAGTGATTAAAGGCTTCAAGGTAAGGTTAAGCCATTCAATTTCCTTTCTTTCTAGTTGCCGAAAGTGAAAGAGTCTAATCCCTATTCTTGATCATGGCCGAATATACAAGGGATCTCAAGTTTCCACAACTCTAGAATACAAAGATCAAGGATTTAAGGTAAGAACAATTAATTCTTGTTCTTGATTCGTTTAAACAAGGCTTAAGAAAATAACCTCTCTTATGTCTATGGTGAATGTCAAAGGAGGAGTTTGGGATTTGGATCAGGAAATTAAGGTAAGACATATTGGCCAAAGGCCGATTACAACTTATTAAAGTTAGATCGGATCTAACATATGAATTTTGGGGATTTAACGGATATGCAAGACAAAAGGGAACTTTCGGGATTTGGAATCTATAAGGTAAGCCTCTAAAATATTCGGCCAATGGTTGTGAGATTATCTAGATCAATTCCTTAATTATTGAAAAGCCGAAAACTAACCCATATTGAAATACAAGGTTGGCCGAATATCAGGTAGAGGAAAAACCAAACTTTCGGGATTTGTATAAACACCAAATCGGCAAAGGTGAGTTTTTTTTACAAATCCTACTAGGATTTGGTTTTGTTTTAAGCCAAATAGGTTTATTAATGTGACTTATATGATGGTAGAATATAGGAGATAATGAGATCTAAAGATTAGATCGGGATTTTGAGATCTCAAGGAACTTTTATTTAAGCGAATAAGGTGTGTACCCTTACTATCCTTTGATATTTTATGGCTAAATATTTTAATATATGATTATGAATAAGAATATGAATGTGGCTATGTACCACAAATGTGGCAAAAAGTACCCAGGTACGTTTCCTACTTCTGATAGGATTGTGAAATATGTTATTTAATAACATGTGAATATATGTATATGAACATGAAATTAAGTTATGCACAATATATATTTGTGGGGCATTCGGGATTTATGTAAAAGGGGGAGAATAGGTGTTGACTTCGGTCTCACCAACGAAGGCGTTGATTTCGGTCTCACCAACGAAATATGTTGACTATGGTCACATTGCGAAATTTTGGTAACCGGTTACAATAGTGTCTAATGACACAACGTATAAATTTGATTATAGTGTCTAATGACACAACATATATGGGCGAATGCCTTGATGGAGCGTGGCGGATGGAGGATTGACTTAGTAGTCCCACGGTGTAAATGGCGGTATGGGTGGTGTGTAGCGGATGGACCATTAGGATTGGGTTTGGGTTGCATCATAATTTCATTATTATATGGACTTGATGATTTGAACATGAATGCCCCGATTTATTGAATGATAGTATTGTGTGCACATTGAGTCATTGACTCACCCCATTGTGGGAATTATTTTTCGGTGATGAGCGGTGTGGATGGGCGGTGGACCATGAGGTGGCCATGCTACATGCGAAAATTTCATTTAGTTTGGACTTAATTTTATTTTAGTTACTTTTATTCTATTTTGGGTTTTACTTGATGTAATAAGGCCTTAAGGCCAATGGATTATTCTTTATGTTTGCTTCTTCGTTAAGTTTCATGCTAAGAACTATATTGGATGTATTTAATTAAATGGGCTTACAAGATTAAATAAATGGGTTTCCAATCTAAGCCCAACTCAAAATAATAGTTTTACTAAAATTTACAATTTTCTCTAAGTATCGAAAATGTTTTAAATTAGGTTTACTTTGGAACATACCGGATCCGGTCCATTCTGTGTGGTAGGGTGTGGGAATGTTCAAGGTATGTTTACCCCAATATTTTGTTTATTTTGCTATATGCATCAATATGAAATAAGCATGACTATATTATGATTTGTGGGGTAAATAACATGAAAATCGATTTGATATGTATGTGCATGGGCATATGGGTATATTTGATAAAGGAGGAAGTATTCGGTGGTTTTACCACATTTTGGTGACTTGACCTCATATGTGAATTTGGTGACTTGGTCACGTATATTTGACTCCGGTGACTCGGTCACATATTTGACTCCGGTGACTTGGTCACATATTTGACTCTAGTGACTTTGGTCACGTATGTGAATCTGGTGACTTGGTCACGTATTTGAAATTGGACTTGGTCGGTGACTTGGTCACATCTGTTTTGGTGGCTTTGCCACAATAAGGGCGATGTGCATGTTGGCTGCAAGAAGCGCCTTCGATGGTGTGTAGCGAATGGAGGGTCGATTTAGTAATCCCACGGTGTCTTTGGTTGATACGGGGGTGTGTAGCGGATGGATATTTAGGTTGGGCTGGGCTTGCATTTCATTTCATGAACATAACCATGTAATATTGAATGATTATTATTTGTTCTGCTATGAAATGGGCCTTTGGGCTAAATATAAGCTAAATGGGCCTTTAGGCTAAATATAAGTTAAATGGGCCTTTAGGCTAAATATGAGTTAAATGGGCCTATGGCCATATGTGAAATTTTTGAGTTTAAAAGCATTTGATAAAATGGGCTTTTTAGTGTATGTGTTATACATTGAGTTTTATAACTCACCCATTTTTATGGGATAACTTTTTAGATGACTCGTAGTGCGTTGGATCGGGTCAGCAAGGATTTCGAGGTGGCCAGTGCTCGTATCAAGTATTGTGGAGATTTTCCAACTTAAACTTATTAATTTTTAAATTTTATTACTTAGACTTTATTATGGATTTGCCAATTTTATGTAATAAGGCCACTATAAACTACTTTTAGATTTTGTGTTTGGATTTATTTTAAATTCTGCCATGAACAATTATCAATTAAATAACTAAATGGTTTTGATAAATATTTTAAAAAGGTTTTTGTCAGTAAAATATACATATATGTTTTAAGAAAATACAAATCTATTTTTCAACTAAGCCCAACTCGATCTTTAAGTTAATCGTTTTACTTAAAATCATTGATTCTCTTGAACAAAAGCGATATTCGCTAAAGTTTTACTTGAGGAACATACCAAATCCGATTAGGCTTTTTGGGCCGGGTTTGGGGTGTTTCAACACTCTAGAACTTCTAGTTTTAGATGTTGAAAATCGTAGAGATTGAGATTATAGGATGTGTTTGCGAAAAACAACTTTATCTCTCGAATCTCATAAAACATCGTTAATAAACACTGAAATAATATTCTGATTCATAAAACTTGTAATCAAATTAAATCGAATGAGACATTATGAGCTCTAGAGGACGTGGTCGTGGACGTGGTAGACGTGGTCGTGGTAGAGGAAGAGGTGCTGCGTCTGAAGCACCAAATCATATGCCAGAAATGGATGCACTTGTGTCACTTAAAAGTGAGACGGGAACACATAATCATATGGAAGAAGATAATGCTTTGATGCAAGCAATGCTGCAAGTCCTGGAAAGGGTCGCTAGAACTAGAGTTGGGCCAACAGCTCGTGGGTCAATATCGGAACGACTCAAGTCTAATGGTGCAGAAGTTTTTAGAGGAGTTTTCGATGTAGCTTCGAATGTGGCAGAATAATGGCTCGAAGCTGTGGAGCGGATTATGGATGATCTAGAATGCACTGTCGAGCAGAAACTGAGAGGGGCCATGTCCTTGCTAAGAGATGAGGCATATCAATGGTGGCTTACTGTCCGAGAAGGCACTGAAGCTGCAGTTGTTACTTGGGAATTCTTCAAAGCTGCCTTTCAAGGGAAATATGTAGGAACAAGTTATGTGGATGCCCGAAGGAAGGAATTCCTGAATCTGATTCAAGGAAATAAGACAGTGGCAGCGTATGAGGCTGAGTTTTTACGCTTGAGTCGCTATGCTCGGACAATAGTGTCAACGGATCATGAGCGTTGTGTACGCTTTGAGGATGGGTTGAATGATGAGTTGCAGGTTCTGATAGTCCCACAACAAGTTAGAACTTTTTCCACGCTTGTGGAGAAAGCCAAGATAGCTGAAGAGGCTAAGAGCTCAGAACGTCAGAATCGGGAAAGAATTAGAGGCAAGAGGGATATAAAGTATTCGGGTTCTTCAAAAGGTTTTGAAGAGGCCTCGGAATGATGAGCCAGCTCAAGGTAGAGCACCTGTAACTATTAATTAGAGTCGAGATTGTACTGAATGTGGAAAAAGGCATTCCGGAGAGTCCTAGAGGAAAACGGGTGCTTGTTATAAATGTGGTTCAATGGATCATCAATATAGAAATTACCTCGACGTATGGATACGACTCAGGAAGTTCGTAATACTGATGCACAGCCGGCAAGAGGAACTCAGCAGCCACTGAGAGGCCATGGACTAGGTCGTGGTGGTAATGGGGCTGGACGTGGTCAAGGTGCACCGGGTCGAGGCAATGGTTCTAAAGGTAACACAGATGCAAGATAGCCAGGATTGGTCTATGCAGTTAGGCGCCGCGAGGATGGCAATGCACCTGATGTAATAACGGTATGTTTTTCATTTATGATGTACCTGTTACTACCTTGATAGATATTGGTTCTACTCACTCGTATGTTGCTAGCGCCACATCTGGAAACTTGAATCTAGAATCTAAAATTATCGATAGTGAGATGACGGTAATTAGTCCTTTAGGACAGTTGGTAATTGTAAATAAAATATTTAGAGACGTGCCCTTAGAAATTCAAGAAGAAATATTTTTGGCGAATTTGATGGAATTGCCTTTTGGCCAGTTCGATCTCATTTTGGGCATGGATTGGTTGGTTAAGCATCAGGGGCATTTGGATTGTGCTGAAAAGTAGATGTCAATAAGAACTTCGGGTGATAAGGAAGTAATAATGATAGGTGAACGAAGGAATTACTTGGCAAATGCGGTATCTGCGTTAAAGGTAGAAAAATTGGTGCGGAAAGGGTATAGAGCATTCCTAGCTTTTATTTGTGCTTTGGATGTCAAAGAGTTATCTGTGGATGATGTGAGAACGGTGAAGGAATTTCTAGATATATTTCCCGAAGAACTTTCTGGTATACCTCCAGATCGGGAAGTAGAATTTGGTATTGAGCTTTTACCCGGGACGACTCCAGTGTCCATTGCTCCTTATAGAATGACACCGAAGGAGTTGGCGGAGCTTAAAGCTCAAATTCAAGAATTGTTGGATCGGGGATTTATTCGACTGAGTGTGTCTCTGTGGGGAGCACCAGTATTGTTCGTTAAGAAGAAGGATGGATCGATGCGTATGTGCATTGATTACAGGCAATTGAATAAATTGACGATCAAGAATAGGTATCCTTTGCCGAGAATTGATGACCTGTTTGATTAATTGAAAGGAGCTTCAGTTTTCTCCAAAATTGATTTGAGATTGGGTTATCACCAACTTAAGGTGAAAGAAGCAGATATTTATAAGACAGCATTCCGAACTCGTTATGGACATTATGAATTTTGGTGATGCCGTTTGGGTTAACCAATGAACTAGCCGCATTTATGGACATGATGAACTGAGTCTTTCAACCATATTTAGACCGGTTTGTGGTAGTGTTCATAGATGACATTTTGGTTTATTCAAGAAATGATGAGGAGCATGACACGCATTTGCATATAGTATTGCAATTACTTTGTGATAAGTAACTTTATGCCAAATTCAGAAAATGTAAATTCTGGCTAAAGAAAGTGACTTTCTTGGGTCATGTGGTATCAACTGAAGGAATAAGAGTGGATCCTCGGAAGATTGAGGCTATATTGGATTGGAAACCACCAAAATTGGTAGCTAAAATTCGGAGTTTTTTAGGTTTGGCTGGCTATTATAGAAGCTTTGTTGAGGGGTTTTCGTTGATTGCTACACCCCTAACTAAACTGTTGTGAAAGGAAGTACCGTATATTTGGACTGAAAAACAACAAGAGAGTTTCGAGAAATTGAAGAAGATTTTGACGGAAGCACCAGTTTTGATTCAGCCTGAGGTTCAAAAAGAATTTACCGTTTACTGTGATGCATCTCACACGGGTTTGGGTTGTGTGCTGATGCAAAATGGAAAGGTGGTGGCTTATGCTTCTCGATAGTTGAGACCGCACGAAGTAAACTATCCTACTCATGATTTGGAGTTAGCTGCAGTAGTGTTTGCTTTAAAGATTTGGAGGCACTATCTCTACGGTGAGAAGTCTATCATGTATACGGATCACAAGAGTCTTAAGTATCTTACTCAAAAGGAGTTAAATTTGAGACAAAGAAGATGGGTGGAACTATTAAAGGATTATGATTTCTCAATCAAGTATCATCATGGAAAGGCTAATGTGGTAGCTGACGCGTTAAGTCGTAAGGCGGTATCTAATTTGAGAGCAATGTTTGCTCATTTGAGTTTGTATGAGGATGGTAGTTTGTTAGCAGAACTTCAGGTGAAGCCTCTGTGGTTAGAACAAATTCAGGAAAAGCAGATATCAGATAAAAAGTTGGGACCCTTAATTCAGCAAGTTGGAAGGGGTGAAATAGAGGATTTTGGTATAAACACGAATGAGTGCTGTGTTTTCGTGGAAGGGTTTGTATGCCTAAAGACTCAGATTTGAGGCAAATGATTCTGCGAGAGGCACATAGTAGCCCTTATGCTATGTACCCAAGAGGAAATAAGATGTATCGGGATCTCCGTGAACAGTATTGGTGGCCAGGGCTGAAGCGTGAGATTTCTAAATTTGTAGGAAAATGTTTGACTTGTCAACAAGTGAAGGCAGAGCATCAATTGCCGTCAGGTTTATTACAACCGGTAAAGATTCCTATTTGGAAATGGGAGCGAATAACAATGGATTTTGTTAGTGGGTTACCTTTAACACCTACTAAGAAAAATTCTGTATGGGTAGTAGTTGATCGATTGACGAAGACTACTCATTTTCTTCTAGTTCGTACGGATTACTCATTACAGAAATTGGCTAAGCTATATGTATCTGAAATCGTGAGGTTGCATGGGGTACTAGTGTCTATTATATCAGACAGGGATCCTAAATTTACATCACAATTTTGGAAAGCTCTGCATGAAGCCTTGGGAGCAGTTAAACTTGATCGACTTTTCATCCTCGGTCGGATGGTCGATCGGAAAGAGTAATTCAGTTATTGGAAGACATGTTAAGGGATGTGTGATTGACTTGAGAGGTAGTTGGGAGGATTTTCACCATTGGTAGAATTTGCGTATAACAATAGCTATCATTCTAGCATTCAGATGGCACCCTACGAGGCATTGTATGGTCGTAGGTGTCGTACTCCTACTTGTTAGATTGAATTGGGCGAACGGCAGATGTTGGGTCCTAAGTTGATATCTGAAACAGAAGAAAAGGTAAAAGTTATTCAAACACGATTAAAGGAAGCTTCAGATAGACAAGAGTCGTATGCAGACCTAAAGCGTAAGGATATCAAGTTTGATGTGGAAGAGCAGGTCTTTCTGAAGGTCTCACCTTGGAAGAAAATTTTAGATTTGGAAAGAAGGGCAAGTTGAGCCCTAGGTTCATTGGGCCATATTGTGTGATGAGGCGTGTTGGTTCAGTGGCCTATCAGATTGAATTACCTCCGGAGTTGAGTCAAATTCAAATGTTTTCCATGTTTCCATCTTTGAGACGCTATAGATCGATCCATCTCACATAAAATGCAGTAGAGGAAGTGGAATTGAAATCAGACTTGTCTTTTGAGGAAGAACCAATGGAAATTTTAGACCGAGATGTTAAAGTGCTAAGAAAGATTGGTCAAGGTTTTATGGCGTAATCATGGAGCGGAGGAAGCTACGTGGGAGCCTGAGGATGCAATTCGGCAACAATATCCTCAACTCTTTTAATCAGGTAAATTTCGAGGATGAAATTTTATTTAAGGGGGTAGAATTGTAACATCCTAAAAATTTGAGTAACATTATGTTGCTTGGTGTTAGCTCGGGTATGATTTTATTATGTGCTAAAAATAGTCTTGTGAGGGCTCGGGTTTACTTGGAATTTGAATAAATATTAGTAAAGAGTACTTTAGTGTAAAGAAACCAGGTGACCATGAAACTTAAGTTAATTAAGTACTAAAAGATGGCATAAGATGAATAATTGGCAAAGTGGTGATGGCGCCATAAGTTGGACTTGAGGGAAGAGGTTCGAATCTCCTAGCATGCAATTTGGGAGTTTTTATTTTTGCTTTATCCTAGCATGTGTCGGTCATGGATAAGATTAGGATGAGTTGGATTAATTATTTTTGGTAAGAAGACTAAAGGTTATGGTAAGCTTGAGTTAAGGGATAGAATGGCTTGAATAGGGGGATAATGTTTCTCAAACTTAAGGAAAAGGGAGGATGATATGGTTTGAGACTAGGATAATGTTTTGGCAACTCTTTCATGGCCTTTTGACCATGTATGTGGACGTCATAGGGGCTAGGGGGATGGCCGGTTTTGTTGATTGGCTTGGTAGGCTTGGGTGTTGGAGGAGCACTTTCTTTTTGGTCATTTTTTGCTTTGGCAAAACACATTTTCTCTCCATCTATTTTCTCTCTAGCCGAATTTGACAACAACTTTGAGTAAACAACTCATTCTTTTGTCATTTCTTTTGACCATTTCGGATTAGTTGTTCTCTTTTTCTCCAAATCTTTTCTTCTCTTTGTGACCAAAATCACATAAGCTAACAAGGATTTCTTCTTTTCTTTTTCTCATTTTTCTTCCCCAATGCCGAATGCACATTTCTCCTAAACTCAATTCTTTTTTCTTTCTCTTTTCTTTCTCCTTTCTTTCTCTCTTCTCTATTGAAAATCGAATCATCATCATCTCCTTCTTTCATTTTTTTTTTACTTTCTTTTCAACTATATTTCCTTCATTGTTTTCTCTCATGGCCGAATGCTAGATTGTTTCCTTGCCGAACCATTTTCATTCTCTTTGTTTAGTCATAATCGAATCTTCCATTAGACACAAGTATTCTTCTCATGCATTTCTTTTTCAACCGTGGAAAATAGTGTGATTTTTGGAGGGCAGAAACTCAAGTGCTCGTGGGTATCGTGAATCATTGGAATCGATCTTAAGAGTTAATGTAAGGATTTTATTCAAGGATTCTAATATTACTCGTCATATTGGTATAGTTGGTTTGATAATCGATTTTGTTTTAGGGGACGTTATCGCTCGATTGTCATCTTGTGGAACAAGGATAATTGTGGTAAGCCAATCTCATTTTTTAAAATCGTTAGTCATATTTCGATAATTATTAGTCGGACTAATGATCTTATGTCATTAGAAATATTCAAGATAGGGCAGAAAAGGGCGGTGAATAGTCTTCAAAAGAGGGGTGGTTCCGCTAATCCCCCTAAGTATAAACGAAGGGTTGTTTCGGGAATCTGAGATTTTCCACCGGGTTGCGGACCCTCATCCGAGGAGAACCAGTTGTTTGAAGTCATTCGTACTCCCGAACCTTTGTTCATTCGTGGATTCTCATCGGGCAATGAACCAACAATCGGGGAGAAACCAAAAATAGAAGTGGTTCAAAATCCTGAGGGTAAAGATTTAGATCGTTTATCAATAGTGTAGTTTTAATAAATAATAGTGTTCTAATTTGTCGTGTTACGTTTAGGTATTGACGAGCGGGAAAGTCTAGTACTCACAATAACCAGGTGTGTAACTTCACACTTATCTCGGGTTAGATGCTATACCGTAAGTATTGGGAAAAATCGTAAACATGACAAATCGAAAAAATGTGTAATAATTAATACTTTAGTGTAAATACATGAAAACTCTTAAAGTTGTGAAAATTACGAAAAATCTGCTAGATCGTTAAATGGGCCAAAAAATCCGCTAGATCGTTAAATGGGCCGAAAAATCCGCTAGATCGTTAAATGGGTCGAAAAATCCGCTAGATCGTTAAATGGGCCGAAAAATCTGTTAGATCGTTAAATGGGCCAAAAAATCTGCTAGATCGATATATGGGCCAAAGTTGCTAGATTGATAGTGGGCTAAATATTATTTTGTATTATGGGCCACAATAAAAACTTGAAATATTGCCTCACATGTATTTTGGGATTTTTGCTAAATTATCATATGGATATAGACTGTTATGCATACATTTTTGCGTGGGTTGGGAAAAATGATGAAGAGAAGAAAAGCCTGTTGCCAAAATCTAGTTCGGTGGCTCTGCCACAAATATTTCAATGGCTTAATGCCTCGAGTTCGGTGACTTTGTCACAATCTAGTTCGGTGGGGCACCACAACATTATTAAAAATGGCTTTATGCCTATAATTGGTGTGTTGGCGGGGTGGGTTGACTTGATCCCCAGTGTGTGATGGTTGGTGCGGTGGTGTATAGCGGATGGAAATTAGGTTTGGTTGGGAAATTTCATTTTGCATGAATTTCATTTATTATATTGTTAAATCATTGTTGGGCTCAAGCCCAAAATTATGACTTGATGATCGGCCTAGTGGATATAGTAAGTGAGTTATACATGAGTTCGAGTAACTCACTCCCTTAAATTTTCCATCACGGGTAATGGAAATTGGCGTGGACTTGGGCGAGAATGACTTCGTGGAGGCCATCTTTGCGAACATGGGTTTTATAAACTTTGAACTTTTATTAAGTACTTTCTTTAAATTGCTATTTTGGATATGATGTAATAAGGCCTCTATTAATATTTTATGGATTTTTATGTGTGGATGGATTTAAATTTTAATTTGATATTTAATATGGGTTTATGTTAATCCTATAATGATCTTTAAAATACTTTGTTTTTTTAAAAAATATGAGATTCTTTAACTATTTTTATTTTCAAATTCTTTTGAAATTTTTTAAGGTTTTGATAATTAAATACTAAATGACAATATTTCAACTAATGTTTCTTAAATTCATCGAATTTAAATCATATCTCTTGGTTTTTATTAAACTTTATTTTCAAAAGGTTTTGTAGTACCGATTCACCTAAATCATTAGAAAGATTAAAAGAATGTTCGATCTGTGTGACAAACCAAATCTCGTCTTGACGCATAGACCTGGTTTGGGGTGTTACATAAGGAGAGATACTAAGTGACCTCAAAGCTTATGGAAATAAATGAATAAATTTCTAGCATAAGTGAGCAATTAGTAAAGAGGTTATGGAGCCACATGAAGTACCTTGAGGGAAGAGGTTCAAATCCTATGGTGTGCAAATTTTTACTATTATTTTTGCACCCTTTCCTTAAGTGTCAGCCAAGCATGTAAATAAGGTAAGGTGGACTTTTTATTTTTGGCAAGATGGATAAGGAGAATAGGAAAGAATGAAGGTGAGGAAAGAAATCAAGAGAAAGGGGAAAGTAAGGGGAACAAGTGGCCTTTTTCAAGGGAAATGTTATGGAAGGTTGGTTGGCAAATTTTTGACTATTAGGGGCATGAATGTGGACGGTTTTGATGGGGAAAAAGGAGGAGCTGAATTATCCTAGCCTATTTGCAAGTTTGTACTTGAAAAGCCTATTCTCTCTTTTGAACATTTTTGGTACTCTTTTCCAACCTTTTTCCTTTGTGTTAGCTGAATTACCTAACATTTCTTCTCATATCTCTTTTCTTCTTTTTATCATTCCTTCAACCTTTCTTCTATTTTCCTAAATCGACATTACCATATGATCAAATCTTCTTTATTATTTTCTCTTCAATAGTCAAATTTCTATCATCTTCTATCTTCCCCATTTTTGTGTGTTGGACATCTCTCCTTGGTTGAATCGGGTAAGGGCTTCATTTCTACTCCTTTCATTTTCTTCTCTTTCAAGCCGAATAGGTTTGTTCGTCACTATACGGCTATGCCACTTTGTTTCTTATCAAAATATCACTCTATCCATCACTCTTATATTTGATCAACTTTTTTTCGTAGAGTTCTAGTGGGTGGCCTAATACCAAATCCTTGTCGATTCATTCGTAGTCATAAGCCAATTGGTGGGAATCGGGATTATCATTGATTAAGGTAAGGAGTCTTTTCATAGTCCATTCGATATCGCTATTCGGTTATGGTGTTAATCGGATTGAAAGTTTGGCTAATCGATTATGTTGTTAGGCACGAAATCACTCAATACTCTCTACTTGTGAATTTTTCGAAAATAGTGGTAAAGTTGATAAACCGTAAAAATAACATATTTTAACCCCATATTTTGTATGCTTTTGGATGATTTAGCCCTTGATTTATGTAAAAAGGTGCTTTTAATCATTTCTTTTCATGTTTATACTCAAGAAAGCACCCGAGGACGAAAAGAATGAGAAACGGGCTTAAAACAGGACAATTTGGGCCAAAGAGGAAATTGACACGGCCTAAACTTCAAGCCACACGATCGTGCCTCGTCAAATTACTTCACACGGCCATGCCATGGTTTACACGGTCGTGCCCCAATCGACAGAATTGAAACATGGCCTGAATTTTGACTTACACGACCATGCCACGGCCGTGCCTCAATCAATAGAATCGACACACGGCCTGAAGTCGACTTACACGGCGTGTGCCATGGCCGTGCCCCTGCTACGGGAATGAGCAATTTCACTCGAATTTGGATGCTTGAAGCCCAAGAAACATACTCCTAAGTCTACTTAAACACCTTAATAGTAATTCTACTTGAAAGAGGTACTTAGGAGCCAAGAAAAGTATCTCAAAGCCTATATAAACACCTAAGGTAGCAACTAAAAAGGGGAGTTTGGGAGAAGCCAAAACAGGAGGGAGTTTTTGGGCAGAGTTTTCTGCCAGAGCTTTTATTCAGAGAATTACTTGAAGATATCCAGTTGATCCATCTGAAGAAGCCGGAGTTCGACTCAAGACAGAGGATCTCCTCTTCAATTCTTTCAGGGGTTTTAGGGATTTCTTATGTTTTGTATTATCTTTTTTCTTAAGATGTTTTCCTATTTTGTTATGAACTAAACCCTTCAGATACCTGAAGGGGATGAAACCTATGATGGATTTTGTTATTTGATTTCTAAATTATATGATAAGTTTAGTTTGTTCTTAATTATGTTGCTTAATTCAACCTGATGTCCTTAGGTGGAGGAGGAATAGACCCTGCCTAAGAGTAGATCTAGCATAATTAAGCGGAGTTGATCAAGCGCCTAGAGATAGGGTTACTAGATTTTCCCGAATTAGGGTGAAACATATTATGGGAGTCCATTGATCGATCTACTGCTTCCTTAGGGGGTTATTATAAGAGAACGAGAGTTCCACTAATTAACATAAGGTTAGACGTTAGTCGCCTTGAGAGAGGGTTTAATATAGGTTAGGGAGACTCACGGATCAAGCTAAGTAAAGAAGTCATATGAATTAAAAGTTAGATAATAAGAGAAGTCATAGGTGGATTCTTCCTGAGGGTATCGTCGTAATCAACTAAGTTTTTCCACAGTCTTTTCCCAAAGTTTCATTCTTTTGTCTTTACATCTAGTTTAGTTTTTCATTAGTTTTAGATTAATAAACCAATCACTACATATTTCAGGCTAAATAATAGAAAGAAAGTGAGTAGTAGTACTTTTAGGTTCCTTTAGGTTCAATAAAATAATCTTTCCTAAACTATACTATTGTTCGATAGGTGCACTTGCCTCAATCGTTGTCATAGTTAGTCTACAGGTTCGATCATTCTTTATAAATATTAAAACTCGATTGTTTGACACGATCAAAAGTCGAACACCTATCTCTCGTAATAAGAGACTCTGATTGTTGATAAGTGATATAGATTTTTAATCAATCGTAATACTTGGATGAAGTTATAAATTGGGTTTTGGACTAATTGTTGACCAATTGTATCTTTAGGTGCCACGGAGAATATCGTGTTACGGATTTCGAATAAGGTGTGTAATTCCGTACCTTTCGAAAACATGTTTGAAATGGTGTGTAATCTTACATCTCCCTGAAATTTTGTATGATATGTTTTGTGATTTGGTCGAAATATCGAAGAAAACCAGAAACCGGCATCCGTGATCACTCGGGAGTGCGTATATTCGTAGTAGTAACCATATTTTGTAATAAAATAGTTTCGATTAGAAACAATGCTGTGTTTTTGAAAATTCACGAAAAATAGGAGAAAGGGAAAGTGAATAAGATATCAAATTAAAACTTACTGTGTCTATTTTGATATGGATGAAACGGAGAAGGAAATGGAATTTTATATTCTGAGATATCTTAAGTTTAGTGAGACTGGTTCTGATTAACTTTGTGGTTCCCTGATCTATTTTGGAAAAATCATATAAAATTGTACAAAGTGAATTATGATGAATAATTTATATGTATAGATTCCTCAGTGAGCCTATTTTCAATATAAATAAGTGGGAGCAGTATATGAAAACTGTACAGAGAGATATTTGAAATTAAGTAAGGAGAAGTCAGAATCGTTGGACAGTGAAACAAGGGAAACTTTAAGGAATAAACTGTACTAATTGGTTAAGCCAAAAATTCTGGAAAAATTGTAGTAAGAAGATATATGAGTTTAGTTTCAAGAAATATTTACGGATTTAGATTTCGAGATTTCTAACTCAAGTTATAGTCAATTTAGTTAGTACGACGCAAATGGACAGTTTAAATTTCTATGCCTAAATTAATAATTAAGTCTGGATTGCAAAATTACCGAATTACCCTTAGTGGGTAAATTGCCGAATTATGAAAATGCCCCTGATGGGTCGAAATACGAAAATGCCTTAATGGGCCAATTTGATAAGATTGCCTTGAAGGGCCGAAATACGAAAATGCCTTAAGGGACCAAATTGTAAATTTACTATATGGGCCAATCTGATAATTTAATATATGGGCCGATCTGTTAATTTGCTATATGGGCCGATCTGATAATTTGATATATGGGCCGATCTATTAATTTGATATATGGGCCGATTTGATAATTTGATATATGGGCTGATCTGTTAATTTGCTATATTGGCCGATCTGATAATTTGATATATAGGCCGATCTGTTAATTTGATATATGGGCCGATCTGATAATTTGCTATATGGGCCGATTTGATAATTTGATATACGGGTCGATCTGATAATTTTTTATATGGGCCAATATGATATTTTGCTAAATGGGCCGCTCTGATATTTTGCTTAATGGGCCTTGTTATAATGGGCCATAATTTTGTAATAAATATCCGAATAAATTATTGTGGTTATATTGTGATATGTTATGCATTATATACATGATTTGCATGGAATGGGATAATGTTGAAGAGAAGTTCTAGTGGCTCTGCCACATATTTTGGTGACTCTATCACAATCTGTCTGGTGGCCACGCCACGTATATTCTGTTATTTTGGTGGCTTGTCCACAATTAAATTTGTTATAAATGGCTTAATGCCTGCGATTGGTGTGTTGGCGGGGTGGGTTGACTTGATCCCCACAGGTGTGTTGGTTGGTACGGGTGGTGTGTAGCGGATGGAATACTAGGTTTGGTTTGGGAACTACATTACATACACATGATATAATTGTTACATTATTTTGCTAAATGGGCTTTGGTCCAAGTTATTGTTAAATGGGCTCAAGCCTAAGTTTTTGCTAAACAGGTTCCGGCCCGGTGAATGATGGTAAGGGGATTATACACTGAGTTCTTGTAACTCACCCCCCTTTTCTCTTAACCCTTGTAGGTAATGCTCAATGACGTGGACTTGGGCCATGGATATCTCGATGAGGCCACACTTCAGAGTTGGTTCATATTGAACTTTAGATTTCTATTTTCGTTCACTTTACTATTTTGGGTTTTATGTTGTAATAAGGCCTCTGGAGTATTTTATTATTTTCTTTATGTTTGATATACTTATTATTTTGCTTAAGTTGTTTTAAAAGGGAATTTTCTAAAAAATTAAATAAAGGTTTTCCAAAATCGATTAACAAATGGATTTCAAATTAAACTTTTACAAATATTTTTAACACGGAAATTGTCTTTCGAATTATCAACAAAATTTTCAAAAGACTCAGATTCTCTTTCAAATTTTCAAACATTGTTTTCAAAAGTCACGATTTTATAAGAGCATTAGTTCAAATTTATCGATTTATCAATCAATCTTCGAGGTCAGTAGTATTTTATCAAATATTTCAAATCAAACTTGTTTTCTTGATTTTAACGAAGCAATACCTCTTTTGAGTACGAATGAAAAGGACTTAAATGTATTTTTCTCATGTGACATGTCAAATCTGGCCTTAACGCCTGGGCCGGGTTTGAAGTGTTACAGACCCAAAATGTCACAAGAACTCAATTGGCAATTGTTCTCTTTTCCAAAACCACACAAGAAAATTTGGCACACCCTTTAACCAAAACTGAAAACACTGTAACATCCTGAAAGTGGGCCTATGCATTTTTGATTTAGTTGTACGAAATGACATGTCTTATGTGTTATGAATATATTATGAACATTTTTGGAAACTTGGAAATGTAAGGAAATGATTTAGAAATGTTAAGTTTCAAAAGAGGAAACTGAACATTTTGGAAACTTGGAAATGTAAGGAAATGTTAAGTTTAAAAGAGGAAAGTGAACATTTCTGGAAACTTGGAAATGTAAGGAAATGTTAAGTTTAAAGGAGGGAAACGAACTTTTTGGAAACTTGGAAATGTAAGTAAATGACTTAGAAAATGTTGAGTTTTAAAAGAGGAAACTAAGGCAAGGTGGCCTTAAGAGAAAATGTATGTGAAATATGACACACAAATGGGCTTGGAAAAGTGGCCTGGAGATGCCACTTAGGGCCTCTGGAAATGGCGCCACATACAAGGGTATTGGGCAAAGGTTCGAGCTGTAGGGGAAGCAAAATAAAAGTTTTATTTTGCAGTAGAGACTAGCAGCAAGGGACGGCACAAGGCTATAAGTTAGGAGCTTTTATTCTTTTATTTTAAGAGATAAATAGATGGATAAATGATGATTTACCTTAAATTATTTTCAAGGAGATAATAAGGGATAAATAATGGATTTATTTTAGATTATTTTCAAGAGATAAATGAGAAATTATTCTTTAATTAGGAAAATAAGGAGAAGTGATGGCCAAGTAAGGGACTTTGAGTTTAATAATTTTGGCTAAGTAAGGATAGTTCTTTGAATTATCTTTTATTTTAGGTGATAATTAAAGAGATAAAGCTATCAAAATAGAAGAGTGATGGCCAAGTAAGGGATTCTAAGTTAGTAATTTCGGCTATAAAAGGAAAAGAGAGGCCATTCGCATTATTTTCTATTCTTTGAAAGCCTCTCTTTGAATTCTCTTCACCAAATCTTCTTCTTCTTTTATTTTTGCCAAGTCGAAATACCTTGTGTTCTAGCCGAATCCTCCATCTTTATTCTTCCTTCTCTTTTTTTTCTAATCCCTCCAAAAGCCGAAAGTTGTGAGATCATCATCTAGCCATAGCCGAATCTCTGAAGGTTAAAGTGAAGGTGCAATCAATTTCTTCAAGTAAGGATAAGATCTCATTCAGTTTCATCCTTTTTCTTTTAAGATTTGCCGAAATCTAGGTCTAACCCCATTAATATTGTGGTTGCCGAAATATGGAAGGATTTTTTGGGATTATCAGAGTAGTCGACTAAAAGGAGGATTTTTCGGGATTTAAAGCTTCAAGGTAAGACATGTGAATATTCGGCCAAAGGCCATTTATTATGTTTAAGGGTGAAATCGAATCTAACATGAGTCTATAGGTATTTCGACAACTCCCTAAGCAAGTGAATCTTTTCAGGATTTTAGAATTCACAAGGTAAACATATAAGGTATTCAGCCAAGGCCTATTTTTGGTATTTAAAACTGTTTCTTATTTATTCAAAAGCCGAAAAACTAACCTATGAAGAGATCTAGTGTTTGGCCGAATACAAGAAGGAACTCAGCAAGGTTTTGGGATTTGATTTTTAATCCAATCGGCAAAAAGGTAAGTTTTGGATTCGGGATTTAGTCTTATGGCCAAATAGGCTTTTACTAAATAGTAAGTGATTAATCAAATGTAGGAACTTGAGATCTAAGGCAGTAGATCAGATTTCGGGATTTCAGTGAAGTTGTTAAGCGAATCAGGTGTGTACCCCGCACTACTTTTAATAAGATTCATGGCTATAATTAATATATGCATGTTTATAAGAATGTGAATATGGCTAAGGTACCATGTTATGGTACAAAGTACTCAGGTACATTTCCTACTCCTATTAGGATTACGAAATATGTTATATTTAACATGTGAAAAGTGACATGAATGTGAAATTAAGTATGATATGCATGATATAAATAATATGGGGCATTCGGGTTATATGAAAAAGGGGAAGTGAAAGTGGTGACTTCGGTCTCACTATCTGAATGTGGTGACTTCGGTCACATTATCTGAATGTGGTAACTTCGGTTACATTATCTGAATATGGTGTCACATGACACAATTATTTAATCTGGTGGCTATGCCACGAATTTTATACGGGCGATGTGCACGTTGACTACAGTGACTGCCTTTGATGGTGTGTAGCGGATGGAGGGTTGACTTAGTAGTCCCCACAGTGTGTAGGTTGGTACGGGGAAGTGTAGTGGATGGCTAACTAGGTTTGGGTTCGGGTTGTATCATATTGTTTAAATGCTATATGTACATGTATGATTTGAAATGCTGAATTTGTTAAGACTTAGTGTTGTGTACACATTGAGTCATTGACTCACCGTTGTGGGAACATGTTTCGTGTGACGAGAATGGACCGGGTCGGTAGGAGTTAAAGGTGGCCATGCTCAGCAAGGAATTTTATTTGGACAGTTTATTTTGAATTTAAGTACTTTAAATTATTTGGGTTGTTTTGATGTAATAAGGCCTAGTATGATTTATTTCGCATGCATGTTTAATTATTTTACTATGTTATGGAATTTTATCAAATTAAAGTTTAAGTATTTTATTAAAAAGAAACCTTAAATGTTTTGACACTTAAACCCACATGATTTTAATTAAAGATAAAGTATAAAAAGAAATTCGGCACATCTTCTAACTTAACGTTTGAAACTTAACGATGAGATTTTATAAAACTTATATTTCAGAAATAAATTGGTTTCCAACTTGAGCCCATCCCAAAAATAATCATTCTTTCAAAACACACAAATTTTTCCTAAGTAACAAAAGAATTTGAAACGGTTTACACCGGGGAACATACCAGATCCGGTCAAGGCTCGTGGGCCAGGTTTGGGGTGTTTCAAACACCCTCCAAAATGACAAAACCTTTTTGACCGAAACTCCCCCATCCACTTCCCCATATTCGGCCACTACCACCTCTCACGTATCCCATGATTCACTCCATGATTCACTCCTCAAATTCATCTCCTCTTCTTATTCAAATGGTTTGACCCAGTCCTTTCTCTCCTGCAAAGTTCTAATCCAACTCCACCTCTTCTCCTCCCATAGCATAAAATAAAACTCCCCAAATGCTGCTTGTGGGATTCAAACTCCACTCCCCTTGCTTCCATATTGACGCCACCACCACTCCACCATGTGGCCACTTGTGTTAACAAAACACCAACCAATTCCCTTAAGCCTTGCTTCCAACGGTCCTCTCCCCTAAAGTGCCCAAAAGCCAAAATTTCCTTATGGCCTAACTTGAACCCGGGACTTCATAGTACCCTCTAAACACTCCAAAATCAGGTACATCGTAAGCCCAATTTGTATTAATGTCACTTTCATATACTCAAAATTTTTAAACGCTTCTACGCCTAAGGCCCAATAGGCCTAATTCTACTAGGCCCAATTTCGGGGCTTTACACACACTATCCAATTATTGGTAGCTTTTGCTATTTTTGTTTGAGGTGTGGCATGTATATAGGATTTATGTTGTTAATATGTCAAATGTTTTGTTGCAAGGTTATATCTAGTTTAATGGTTAGCTTTGGATGTTTATTTAAGATGCTTTGTGGTTAGGTTAAGCTATGATATTAGTGCTTTGGTATGGTAAGCTTTTATGCATACTTTTATTTTGGTAATTTGGTTAATAATTGAATTTTGAATAGGTGGCTAATGTTAAATGTTTTTAATAGCTTAGTTATTTAAATGAATAATCTTGATTCTAGTGCCTTTGATGGAATATTGGTTAGTTATTTAGGTGTTTGAATGGATAAAATTATTTTCTTTTATGGTTAGGTAACTTTTTGGCATGAATTGAATTTGCTAAGATGAGATTTTTACCATTATTAGGATAAGTATCGATACTTTGGCATTTGGTATCGATACTTGACCAAATGAACAGTACTTAAACAAAACGAAATGGAAAAATGGTATAGATTTTCAATTGAGTGTCGATACTTTTTCATAAAATATTGATACCATCAACTAATTATCGATACCATTGTTTTGCAAAGAAAACATAATTGAATTTTGGTGTTGGTTTTCTTAAAAGGTATCGATTGGGTATCAATACCAACTGCGGAACTTTAATTTTTGTTTTAAAGCTTAATGTTCTTGAGACTTAATCTTATTATATGTTTGAAGTTCACAAATATATCCTGTTAGAGTTCTGAAATTAAATTTTATATATATTAGTTTGCATGTGATTGATGTTTTAAATATTAGAGTGTTTGTATTATGAATGGAACTATGTATTGTATGTTTTAAAATTATTTGAATAATTGTTTTGAAATTATGTGAAATGTCTTTTTTTTTTTTGCTTGTTAACACTCTATAACCTTAACCCAGTAACGGAGACAGGTTAGGGGGTTACATTTACGATTTTTTGTAATAACACTGAAAATCAATTTGTTACAGCTATCAAGTATTAGGCGTTATCTAATTTATTAGCGAAATTCAGTTCTTAGTGAATTACATGAAGCGACATATGTTGTGGGTATAGAAAAAGGAGAATGAAACTTATACTTTGATAGGGAGAGGTGTTAGAATAGTCGTAATACCTCCAGAGGTAGAGGTTGATTCCTTGGGGGAGAGTTTTGAGTTAAGCTTTTCTCCACCAAATAGAAGAAGCTTCTCCTTGGGTGTTGAGGCCAGCATAGAGTGGAACTCCTTGATTTCAGGTCTAAAGTTAATCTCCCTAAAATCAAGTAGAAGACCAATCTCCTTGGCCGTTAAATTGGATTTTCTTTGTACCAACAATTAGGTAAATCATGAGACACCTTTTTTAGGAATGTTTGTTGAGCTTACCATTGGATTAATAACTTTTTCAGTCACTGGGACTCTTATTTAATTATCAAGGAATCTAGTAGGAAGTTTTCTTTAAAGGAACCTATGTTAGATCCCTACAAAACTCTTGTACAATCCCTATAGAAGAGGTTCCATAAAGTGAGATGTGAATATAGTCTGAAATCTACAAATGAGTATGTGGATGCTCTTGCTACTTTGTCCTTAAAAATACATATGCTAAAAAAAAAAATGAAAGCATTACTATGACAATGCTTAGAAAAGGCCTACCTTGTTCAAATACGGACTTACTTCAACCTCAAGAATATGAGGGTGATAAATACTAGTGTGTACCCATCATGGAACAACTACATCAACCTACTCTTAGTAGCATTCCAAGATTTATGCATTATGTTTTGATTCATGGTGTTTTATATGATAGAAATGTTGGATTTTTATCCAGGTGTACATCCAGTAATGAGGCAAAGTAAAGGTTGAAAGAGGATTATTAATAGTAGCGTGGGGAGGAAGTTTCACATTTGCATCGTTTACTAGAAATGGTAGGATACTTTTGGCCAATTATTGTTGGAAAAATTTAGTTTAAAAATGGTTTTCTGTCACAACGAAAAATTAAAATTTTGGAAATTCTTTGCTATTCTCGTACCACGAATTGCTTCGATTGTGGGCTCAAACAACCATGGACCAAACATAGAACTAGAAAAGATTTATTACTTTCAGTAGGAAAATAATTATCTCTCAATTGAAACTAGTAGAATTATTATTCCTAGAAAATAGAATTTATACATAGAAAATAAATTATCGCTATTTTTGGTAGAATAACAATATTGAAAACTACTATGAACTCTTGTATATAAATAGCTCTACTAGTGCCATTTATTTATTGGGAGAGATAGGAAAATTCTAGTTGAATTAGTAAAACACAAATAATATTTATTTAATATAAAACTTAGTATTATAGTTGAACTAGAAGAGGGGCTGGCACTGTTGGAAAAAAATGTGTTTCGAAAACGCAGTGAAAAATAAATTTAGGAAAAATAGAGTTTTAAAATTTTTCCAAAACAAGGTTTTGGTTGTGATATCTAAAGTAATAAACACTTAAATTAAATTGTACATTTTTTATTCGTCTAGGATGAGCGATTCAACTGAGTAGTCTTCTCCGTTATCCTCAAGCTCATGTCTGATGAGTGTGGGTTCGCTTCGAATCAGAAAATTTTTCACAAAAATTATTAGTGGGGTAATTTCATAATTTCTTTAAATTTTTGGGTCAAATTGTAAATCGGAAAGGCATTTCTAAAAATTTTCTGAAATAATCCCTTTAGAGAATTTTCTCTCTACAACTTTCTCTTGAATTCAAGTGTGTAAAATAATGACCCAAGGCTCTCTTTATATAAGGAGAGTTTAGAGTGTTCAACTATGATTAAACTTAATCACTTTAATATTAAATCTTATTGAAATAATATAATACTTATCTTATAGATAAACATTAAATTAAATTTAATATTAAAATAATCACTTTAATATTAAATTAATAAAATACTATTGAGATAAGTATTAAATTTAATTTAATATTAAACTATTAAAATAATATTATTTTTGGAATAGTTAATCTGAAACCAAATTCTCTGGTAGAGTCCTAGTAAGAGTGTAACTCTTCCACTACTCAACCACCTAAGACCAACCACCACTAGCCATCGGAACATCGTCGTCGTAGCCGCCAGCACCTCCATGTCCGGTGATGCAAGTGTGACACCTTTACGACACCCCAAGTCGGTTCGGTCTAGGTCAGTGATGACGCGACGAGTCCGGTCTAGCCACCGGTTGGACTGTCAGTTCGGTCCAGGTCAGTGACGACCCAACCAGTTCTATCTAGCCACCGGTTAGACCATCAGCCCAGTTTCACAAATCGACACCGGTTCGACCAGTTTTCTGGTCTTAGTCTCATTTTTAGGCTCCCAAGCCCAATTTATGATCTCATGTCCAATTCTCAAGTTCAATTACCCATTAGGCTAATCCACTGACTTGAAAATTAATTTCCAAATTTATCATATTAATTCTAATTAGTGTGGTTAATTTAATTTTTCTTTATTGATGCCTACAAAACCAACTAAAAATACGACAAAGGCAAGTGCACCTATCGATAAATAGTATAGCTATGGTAAGCAAAGATATCATTCCCATGAGGACTAAAAGTACTAGTAATTACCATCTTTCTATTATCCAAATGACAAATCGAAGTAATTGAATTAAACTAAAATTAACTAAATCAATTAACTAAGAACTCGGGAAAGAAGAAATTAGGAAAATAATTGAATAATAACCAAAAAGTGAAACAATACACATGAAAGAATCTACCTAGATTGCATATTTCGTTATCAATCTGAATTAAACAATTTATTCACTAAATATCTTGATCCATAGAAATCCTTAAATTATGCTAATATCTCCCTTCAAGACTAAAAGCAACTGACTTTAGGTTGATTAACTGGAATTTCTTTCTAATTATAACCACTATTATCACATTACCTCGATCTATGGATTCCCTATTAGATTTGAGTCTAATCCAGTAGATTTATGTCGTCCTACTTCTAGGATTGCATATACCTTCGGCTTTGTTATGCTATATCTATCTCTTAAATAGGGTCTATTCCTCCTCTGAATTAAGCACATCAAACATGAATTAATAATCGAAAATATTAAATCAAGAATTAAGCATGCATAACTGAGAATAAGATTCAAGTATTTATTGCGGAAAACAAAAATCAAAAGACAGAATTCATAATAGGGTTCATCTCTCCTAGGTATTTATAAAATTAGTTCGTAATAACAAATAAAAACATCTCAAAGTCATCACAATTACAAGAAATAAAGAAACTCATAAAAACTTCAAAGAAATTAAAAAGAGATCTTTAATCTTGATAGAAATTTACTTTAGAGTCGACTTCAATGGCATTTTTGAGTTGTTTTCTTCAATATTCTTTGATGGCTCTCTTTCCTCTTCTTATATTCGGTATTTATAGGTCTTAAAATGCCCGAAAAACCTAAGAATTGCGTTTTCTCGTGTTCTTAGATTGTGAATCGTGAAATCTACATGGTCTAACACATGGTTGTGTGGCAGCCCGTGTGGCTCACATGGCTGTGTGTCCAGCATGTGTGACTTCTAAAATTTGCTCAAATTGTCCGATTTTCACTTTGTTTTCACTTTTATTGCTCCCAAATGCTTTCCTAAGCATAAAAACATGAATTTAAAGGATGAGGAGCATAAAATTTACCATTTTGCATTGATTAATCACCTAAAACGCATTAAGAATGGGATTAAAATGTATTACTTTTGACACTTATCAAATATCCCCACATTTAAGGGTTTGCTTGTTCTGAAGTAAAATCCTCAACCCACAATAAAGTTATCTTTTCTCAATTTGTCATTTTCATCAATGATGTCTCAAAACAATTCACAAATAGTCATGCATTGGAAATTCAACTATAAGGACACTAAAGATTCAAACAATCTAAGCCGAAAATTTTAAAGCGCACAAAAAATTAAGGTATATCCCCTTATCCAAACAATTACTTTAAATTTAAAATCAAAAGAATTGACGTCCTTACTAAAGATTCACTCGAACCACTCAGTGTTTAATGTTCAAATATTAAGCACTCAACAGTCAAACGATGAATGTCATTACCATAGGCTTCCTTGAAAATCAAATCTCCACCACTATAAAATGAGATGACACACCAATCAAGAGGTCTTTAAAAGGTTATAATGGGGCTTAGGTTAAGGGTATGGAAAATGCCAAAAAAGTTGGTAATAATCGAGATTGATTTAATAAGTTACCAAACTAAAAAAATAAATAGTTGCTGAATTAACATAAATAACATCAACAAGACTAATCAAGAATAAAAACGAACTTTTCAACAGATTATGCAACTAATGATTTAAGCTCAATCAAATATATATGTTTTTTTTTCATTTTTTTATAGCTGGGAACAAGAATAAAATTCAACAATTGAAGAAAAATGAAACATAGTTAGGCAACTAACCAAATCAAATATTGATAAAAAAAGGAGTCAATAAAATGAAAAAATTTCACAATAAACATATGGATTATGGGTTAACATTAATGGGTTAATCAAAGAAAAATGTGTTAGGATTAATGGGGTTCACTAAGGGTTAATTCAATAGGTAAGCTTTTTAGAGGTTGAGTGGGTTAAAACCTAAGTGCCTCATCATCTCAGTATATCAAATCAATGGTATGGTCTCGACATGCATAATTGAAGCAAGTTCTAGAATAAAAAATTAAGTTGACACACTCATAACCAATAATCAAATGAGCATGAAAGAAAATATATGCTCTATAGGTTCAAAACTCACAAAAAAATTATGGTTTTGATGTCAAACTTGCAAATTCAAAATTTTAAGATAATTCTTCAATTCAGAGGGGCAACCTAAAATATGATTTTTGAAAAACAAATTTATCATGCTCGACTCTCTAATGTCTTAAAAAATGAATCAACTAATGCACAAATATCCACAAATAAATCCAAAACAACATCAATAAAAACTCTAGATTTTAAAACAATTCACTCTAATGGCGGGTATGAGAAAATTACTTAAACACAACAAATAACTCATGGATTTTATCACAAATTTAAACAACCTCCCCATACTTAAGATGTACATTGCCCTCAATGTACAAATAGATATATGCACAGAACAAACTCAATATCAAAAGAGAGGGAGAGAACTAAAACTGCCCTGAATATGGATGGAATCACCAGAATAGAGAAAATCAAAATTGTGGGTAATTCTAAATTTAGTGCATGTTTCCGAATAAATTAATAAGAAGATAAACACAAAGAAATAATAAGAGTAAGAGGTTACAAACTCGAAAAAAACAACCACCAAAATAGGAAATGTAACACCCCAAACCCGGCCTAAGCGTTAAGGCCAGTTTTGACATGCCACACAAAATAATTATACTTTAATTCCTATTTAAGTAAAAGCGATTTCAAAGTTTTGACGAAGTCTTTATCGAGTAAAAGATTTGAATAATAAATCGATAATTTGAGATATAAGATCTTATAAATCAAAATTTGAAAACATTGTTTAATAGTTCGAGAAAATTTTAAAAG
This sequence comes from Gossypium rotundifolium, assembly GCA_025506655.1. NCBI lineage: Eukaryota > Viridiplantae > Streptophyta > Magnoliopsida > Malvales > Malvaceae > Gossypium > Gossypium rotundifolium. The sequence goes on from CP106722.1 coordinate 153,358,018, forward strand.
AAATTAAAGATATTTTTCGAAAGAATTGATGAAAAAATTAAGAATAATTTCCGAGTTACTATTATGAAAATTTTTATGAAATCCTTTTATATATTCATTTGGAATATAACATTTATTTAAGTTTTTAGAAATTAAAATGTCATTTAAAATACTTAAAGCAGTTTATAATTTCATCAAACAAAAACCAAATCAAAAATTATCAAGAGGCCTTATTACAAACCTTAATTCAAAATAGCAAAATAATTAAAAGTTTTTAAAGAAATCCAAATTTCCAAATTTAACCGTTTTTAAGTATGGCCTCCACCAAGATATCCACAGCCCAAGACTTCATCAATGATCATTACCTGAAAGGGATAAGGAAAACAGGGTGAGTTACTAGAACTCAGTGTGTAACCCACTTACCATTGTCCACTGGGCCAAAAATTCAATTTAGCATTTATTGGGCCAAAGCCCATTTACAATTATAACATAATAGCATGTATATAATATGCATGTGATATGCAATTCCCAAACCAAACCTAATTTCCATCCACTACACACCACCGCACCAACCAAAGACACACCTGTAGGGAGCTTTAGTCATCCACCCCGCCAACACACCAAAATAGGTATTAAGTCAGTTTATATCAATTTGTGGACAAGCCACCGATTTCTGAGTTTACATGGCATAGCCATTTTTGATTTATTAAGAGAGCCACGAATTTTGTTGCAAAGCTACCAGAACCTCTCTTCGTCAAATATCCCAACCTATGCAAATCATGTATATAATATGCATATTCAATTACAACAATCCATTCATATAATTATTACAAACATACAGCCCATTATAAAAATTTTCACAATCTAGCCCATATCACATTTTGGCCCTTATAACTCATATCACATTTGGCCCATATATCAAATATCATATTTGGCCCATATATCAAATATCACATTTGGCCCATATATCAAATATCACATTTTGCCTATATATCAAATATTACATTTGGCCCATATATCAAATATCACATTTGGCCCATATATCAAATATTACATTTGGCCCATATATCAAATATTACATTTGGCCCATAAATCAAAATCACATTTAGCCCATATAGTTACTTTTATCTATTTGGCCCATTGAGGGAAATTTCGTAATATTCACAGTCTCAATACCGATTTCATTGTAACATCTTAGGTTGGGGGCTCTGCATTGGTGATATGTTGTGTGTGTATGCCATGCTATGTGTGTGTGTCTGATATGTTTAGAACTTTCGGGAAGGCTTGGGGTTAAGCCTGAGCCTTGGAAGAAATTCTATTTTTAGTCACAAAAAAGGAGAACTAGGTGAAGTGTGCCTTAAGGGTACTTGAATGGGAAAGTTAACACAAAAATTTAGTTGGTAAAGTGGCAAGGAGGCACCACTAAAGGAGCAGATAGGTGACGCCACAAGCATGTTTGGAGGGAGCAGGTTCGAATCCCATGCTTAGCAAAAAAGAGTTTTTTTTATATGTGACTAATGAGTGAGAGGTGGTTTCGGCTGGGACTCTAAAGGAGTAAGTGTGGATTGAGTCTATAGATAGAAAGATGAGGATAGGAGAAAAATAAAGGATAGGATAGAGGGGGAAGAGATGGCCGAATGTGGGACTGTGTGCAAGGGAAAATTGGTTGAATGGCTAAGGGTGTGCCGAAATTCCCATTTGTGAATAGTGTGCTGAATTTCATCTTTTCCCAAAGCATAACTTTTGATTTTTTTTATCTTCTTCTTTTTCCTCCTAATTTCGGCAACAAAGGATTCTTCTTCTCTTTTTTTGCCTAAATCAAAAAAGTCCTAACTCTACTTTCCTTTCCACTTTCATACCATAGCCGATTGATCTTGAAAAGTCGAAATGCCTAAGCCTCTTTATTTTTCTTTTAGGCTTTCTCATCCAGTTCTTTCCTAATCATTACTGAATCCTATCCACTATTAAGCTAATACCAAAATCTCCTAAGTATCATTCAGATATCTGCTGTGATAAGGTAAGAGCGTTCTCTTATCCCTTTGTTGTTTTCAGTTTTTGGAGACCATAGCCGAATGGCTAAGTTGGTTGTAAGGCCATCATTAGTTTGGTGTTTCTATTCATTGATCTTGTGTTTTCTTTGGGCGGCATTTCGGGATTTGAAGGAGATCTAGTCGCCTAGGTTTCTAAGATAGAAATCGGTAACTTTCGAATCATACTATTTTTTGGGATTTCAAGGTAAGGGTTTCGATTCTCCTTAAGTGTTCAATCAGTTTCTTTTCATTATTCGTGCCTTAACCTGATGTTTCTTTAAGCAATCGTTATACTACCTTCTGACCAAGATCATTCATGGACTCGAATGTCAGCAAATCAAAGGAAGGGGTTGGATCTGTAGTCCCAGACCCAAAGTTCAAGAAACGCGTGGTGTCTGCTGTTTGAGATTGGCCACCGAGTTGTGGGCCAACTTCTGAGCAGAATAGTAAGTAGATAGCCATAGTTTCGGCTAGTGATAGTGTCGACATAGAGAGTGTCGTATTACGTGTTATTAGGTGTGTAAACTTTCAGACACTAAAATATAACTATGCTAACATTTGTATGGGCTTAAAAAGCCAAAAAGTGGGCTGTATAGACAGTCATGATACCCTTAGGGGTAAGGCTAGGATTGCCAGGTACGTGATCGTATCGTTTCTTTGCATATCCGAATGTTTGTGTGACAAGATGATATAATATGAGTAGCATGTTGCATTGTTAGGATTTGTATGTAGATCATGGGTATGGGCTTGATTTGAAGGGGAAGTACTTAATTGGTCACGTAGTGATCGGTGGCTTTGCCACGATATATATATACATGTGTTCATATACTATTTCTTTTGGTCACACTGTGATCGGTGGCTCTACCATGATGTATATATATATTTGGTCACATAGTGATCGTGTTTATTTGGTCACCTAGTGATCGTGTTTAATTGGCAGCAAGACTGTCGTGATGGTGTGTAGCGGATGGTGAGTTGATTGTAGAAATCCCCACGGTGTGATTGGTTGGTACGGGTTGGTGTGTAGCGGATGGAAACACTAAGTTTGGGTTGGGCTTAATGCATTCATATGTTGTTGTTGTTATGTAGGCTCAGGCCCAATGTGTGATTGTGGGTAGGTTGCAGTATATTTAATGTGGGAGGTTTTACACACTGAATCTTGGTGACTCACCCCTTTTTCCTTAACCTTTCAGGTGAGCAGTAACTCGTGGATGCAGGAGCCAAGGCAGACTCATGGAGGCCATGTTTTCGTTTTCTTTCCTTTACTTTTTAGCATTTCTTTAAGTCATTCAAATTTGGGATTTCCATTATGTAATAAGGCCCTATAGTTTTTATTTTATTTTACTTTATTATTTACTGTTTATAACAAACTTGTCACTTCGACAGGTTAGATGTTTAAGTTAAATTGGAGTTTTATTAAACCAAACATCCTGTTTTCAGAAGCCGATGCAATAATAGAAAAAGTTTTCTTCCAAAATGCCGCTTTTCATAAATTTAACTAAGACTTGGTTTTACTTCACCGTGACATACCGATGATTATTGTAACGCATGGGCCGAGTTTAGGGTGTTACATTTTTGGTATCGAGCCAGTTCAAAACTCAGTGTGAATTGGGTCCGATGGTATTTTATGGTTTGAAGTGAGTTTGAGAAAAATTTTGGGTTGAGATATGGCCTTGAGTCCGACGGCTTTGATCCACCCAGATAAGTATTCTAACCTTTGTTGTGGTATGCATGATTGGATTTAATGGGCTTTATGGGGACATAGGTGAGTATGCTAGGGTTTATGGACCTTAGGCCTAGTTACACAACTCTTAAAATCCATAAAACTTAATTCCTCTAGTTAAACATGTCCATGAATAAGTCGTCGGGTTGGAGTGTGGCAATAGGCATACGTATGTCTAGGATTGGATCTAGGGAGAGCCTGGTATTTAAGCGGTTCTAGTGGCCCACCTCCTCTTCACTAGAATCCTACCTGGTGCGTAGTGTTTGTTCACTTTAGGCGAGAGGACTCATTAATGGGCCAAAATTCATAACTAAAACTCGAAGGGGACCAATACCCTATTTTTATAAACTTACTTATATATCCCTAGTTTTGTAAAATTACCCAAAATACCCTAGGTTTGAGAGAAATTATCGAAATACCCATGGTTTGCAAAATTATTGAAATACCCCTGATTTACGAAATTACCAAAATACCCCTATTTTGTAAAATCACCAAGATACTTTATTTTACGAAATTACCAAAGTACCCTTGTAGGATAGAATTACAAAAATACCCTTAGGTAATGAAATGACGAAAATACCCCTGTGTGACGAAGGAGAGGTTATGGATGTCACTTTTGTGTTTGATGCTATTATATGATGCTCTATTTGTGATGTATACGGATATGAAATGTATGAGATTTCTAGAACTAAGAGATACAGACTTGAGACTGAGTTTGAATTCGAAAGAACTACTATTTAAACTACTTCCCATAAGATTGTTCATTATTAATTAGTGGAAGAAAGTATTAATTCATAAAATTTTTAATCAGATAAATCATGAATGCTAGATATGAGCACTAAGGGACGTGGTGTGCGTGGTCGATGTAGAGGTAGGATTGTTGTATCGGAATCGGTAAGGTCTGGTCACGAGTCAGGGAATGAGGTACCAGTGCCACCAGCTGTGGAGGCTGAGTATCATGACCAAATAGGCGGAGACGATGCAGTGTTTCAGGTGATGCTCCAAGTGTTAGAGAGAGTTATGGGAGCTGGCATGGGTACGGGAGCTCGAAAATCTACGCCAGAGCGACTTAGGGCTAATGGAGCAAAAATGTTTAGGGAATTTTGGCGTAGCTCCTAGTACAGTTGAGTATTGGATGGAAGCCGTGGAGTGGATTATGGATGATCTCAACTTCACGAAAGAAGAGAAGCTGAAGGGAGTGGTGTCTCTTCTTCGGGATGAAGCGTACCAATGGTGGCTTACGGTCAGGGATGGTGCGGTGGCTGACCGTATTACTTGGGAGTTTTTCAAGACGGCGTTCCAGAGCAAGTATATCGGATCAAGTTATGTGGATGCACAGCGTAGGGCATTTCTGAATCTGATCCAGTGAAGTAAATCGATAGCTACATATGAAGCAAAATTCCTGCGTTTGAGACATTATGCCTGAGGGATAGTGGCCACAAAACATGAGCGATGTGTTCGATTTGAGGATGGCCTGAAGGATGATCTACGTGTTTTGATAGCTCCACAGCGGGAGAGGGAATTTGTTGTGCTTGTGGAGAAAGCTAAGATAGCTGAAGAGGTAAAGTGGACAGAAAAACTGATTCGGGATAGAGATAGAAATGGAAGTAAGAGAAATGTTGGATCATTTGGGTCAATGGGGCTTTAGAAGAGACCTAAGGTGGATGCCCGAGATAGTGTGTGAGATCTGGGGGTAATGGTCAACCTCAGAGGTGTGGTCGGTGTAATAAGTTTCATTCGGGTGAATGTTGGGTAGGTGAAAGGAAATGTTTTAGGTGTGGGTCTACGGATCATCTGGTTAGGGATTGTCCATAGGATCGGGGTCACCCAGAGCTAGTAGAACATACTAACGCTCAGCCTGGTAGAGAAGGTCCACAACCGTAGAGAGGTTGCGGTCTAGCCAGAAGAGGTAATGGTTATGGTAGGGGCCGTGGAACACAAGGAAGAGGTGCAGGAAACACCAATGCAAGACAGTCAGGGTTGGTCTATGCAGCTAGGCGTCGTGATGAGGGGGATGCACTGGATGTCATAACCAGTACGTTCTTAATTTTTGGTTTGCCTTTTTCTACATTAATTGATATTGGGTCGACACACTCTTATGTTGCTAGTATGGTCTCTGGAACTTTAAGTATGAACTTTAAGATTGTTCCTAGGAAGATGACTGTAATTAGCTCGCCAGGTCAATCTGTAGTAGTGAACAAACTGTATAGGGATGTACCTCTAGAAGTGCAAGGGGTAGTTTTTTCGGCGGACTTAATGGAATTGCCTTTTGGGGAGTTCGACCTAATCTTAGGTATGGACTGGTTAGTGAAATATCGAGCGAATCTAGACTGTGCGGCTAAGTGTTTGGTACTAAAGACTAGTCGGGAGGATGAGGTGGTGGTAATAGGTGAAAGGAGGAACTACTTGTCTAATGTGGTATCCACTATAAAGGCTGAAAGAATGATGAGAAAAGGATGCAGGGCATTCGTAGCCTTTGTTTGTGCTTTGGAGGTCTAAGATTCAATGGTGGGGAATGTTAGAACGGTAAAGAAGTTTTCTGACGTTTTCCCAGAAGAACTTCTTGGACTACCTCCGGATCGCGAGGTAGAATTTGGAATCGATCTTCTTCCGAGAACAACACCAGTATCTATTGCACCATATAGGATGTCACCAAAAGAATTAGTGGAACTAAAAGCCTAGATTCAGGAATTGTTGGATCGGGGTTTTATTTGACCAAGTGTATCGCCTTGGGGAGCGCCGGTGTTATTTGTCAAGAAGAAGGATGGATCAATGCGTATGTGTATTGACTACCGTTAGCTGAACAAGTTGACTATCAAGAACAAGCATCCGTTGCCAAGGATAGATGACTTGTTCGATCAACTGAAAGGGGCGTCAGTGTTCTCAAAGATAGATTTGAGATCAGGATACCATCAGCTTAAGGTTAAGGAATCGGATATTCATAAGACAACTTTCAGGACCTGTTATGGCCATTACGAATTCTTGGTAATGCCATTTGGGTTGATCAACGCACCAGCAGCGTTTATGGATATGATGAATCGGGTGTTTCAACCTTATTTAGATCGGTTCGTGGTGATATTTATAGATGATATCCTGGTGTATTCAAGGTCGGAGGAGGAGCATGTTTCGCATCTGCGAGTGGTATTACAAATCCTGAGGGAGAAACAATTGTATGCAAAATTTAGTAAGTACAAATTTTGGTTAAGGGAGGTTACTTTTCTAAGACACGTTGTGTCGACTGAAGGGGTCGGAGTTGATCCTCGGAAGGTTGAAGTTATCATAGATTGGAAAGCACCCAGGTCTGTGACAGAAATTTAGAGTTTCCTGGGTCTTGCTGGTTATTATAGGAGGTTCGTTGAAGGATTTTCCTCAATTGTGGCACCTTTAACCAAGTTGTTGAGGAAGGGAGTACTTTTTGTATGGGGTGGCAAGCAACAAGAAAGTTTTGAAAAGCTGAAGAAGGTGTTGACGGAAGCTCTAGTGTTGATTCAACCGGAGGCTGGAAAGGAGTTCGTGGTTTATTGTGATGCTTCACACACCGGGTTAGGATGTGTGTCGATGCAAGGAGGAAGAGTGGTTGCTTATGCATCTTGACAGTTAAGACCGCATGAGCTAAATTATCCCACGCATGATTTGGAATTGGCGGCGGTGGTTTTTGCTTTGAAGATTTGGAGACATTATATGTATGGAGAGAAGTCCATCATCTATACAGATCATAAGAACTTGAAATATCTCCTCACCTAGAAAGAGTTAAACTTGAGGCAGAGAAGGTGGATTGAACTACTAAAGGATTACGATTGTTCGATTGAATACCATCCAGATAAGGCTAATGTGGTGGCGGATGCGCTAAGTCGGAAGGGGACCTCGGATCTGAGAGCAATGTTTGCTCATCTAAGCCTGTATGAGGATGGGAGTTTATTAGCTGAACTTCAGGTGAAGCCGACATGGATAGATAAGATTAAAGAGAAGCAGTTGCAGGATGGTGACTTGAGTGCCCGACTATCTCAAGTGCAACGTGGTGAAGTGGGGGACTATCATCTGAACGATGATGGGGTTCTGTGTTTTTGAAAGAAGGTGTGTGCGCTGAGGGACGTGGAATTGAGGTGGATGATTCTTCAGGAAACACATAATAGCCCATATGTTATACATCCGGAGGAAGCAAAATGTATCGGGATTTATGAGAATAATTTTAGTGGCCAGGCCTGAAGCGGGAGGTAACCGAATTTGTGGGTAAATGTTTAACATGTCAGCACGTAAAGGTGGAGCATTAGTTACCTTCAGGGTTATTACAGCCGGTAAAGATTCCACAATGGAAATGGGAGAGAATCACGATGGATTTTGTTAGTGGGCTACCCCTTACGCCTACTAAGAAGGATTCGATATGGGTAATCATTGATCGTTTGACGAAGTCCGCTCATGTTGTACTGGTTCGGGTCGATTATTCTTTGCAAAAGTTGGCTAAGCTGTATATAGCGGAGATTCTAAGGTTACATGGAGTACCTGTGTCGATTATCTTAGACAGAGATCCTAGGTTTACGTCAAGGTTTTGGAAGGCATTGCATCAAGCATTAGGTACAAAGTTGGACTTTAGTACGGCATTTCATCCACAGACGGACGGAGAATTAGAAAGGTTGATTCAAATTTTGGAAGACATGTTGAGGGGTTGCATTATAGATTTCAAAGGTAGCTGGGAAGGCTTTCTACCATTGGCAGAATTCGCATATAATAACAACTATCAGTCCAGTATTCGGATGGCACCGTATGAGGCATTGTATAGGTGAAAGTGCCGTACTCCTACGTGTTGGACGGAGTTGGGGGAACGACAGATTTTGGGTCCGAAACTAGTATTGGAAACGGAGAATAAGGTTGGGTTGATTCAGGCTAGGTTGAAGGAAGCGTTAGACAGGCAGAAGTCCTACGCTGACCTGAAGCGGAGAGGCATAGAATTTGCAGTAGGTGGTCGAGTTTTCTTGAAAGTATCATCATGAAAGAAAATTCTAAGGTTTGGACGGAAGGGTAAGCTAAGCCTTAGGTTTATCGGGCCTTATCGGGTGTTAAAGCGTGTAGGACCAGTTGCTTATCAGCTTGAGCTACCTTCGGAGCTAAGTAAGATTCATGATGTATTCCATATTTCAATGTTGCGACGTTACCATTCAGACCTATCTCATGTGATACCATTGGAGGAACTTGAAGTAAAGCCTGATTTATCTTTTGAGGAGGAACTAGTTCAGATCTTGGAGCGCGATGTTAGAGTTTCGCGAAGAAAATTAATACCTTTGGTTAAGGTTCTATGGCGAAATCACGGATCAGAGGAAGCTACATGGGAGCCAGAGGATGTTATACGATAGTAATACCCTTACCTCTTTTGATCAGGTAATTTCGGGGATGAAATTCTTTTAAGGGGGTAGAACTGTAACATCCTAGGTTGGGGGCTCTGCATTGGTGATATGTTGTGTGTGTATGCCATGCTATGTGTGTGTGTCTGATATGTTTAGAGCTTTCGGTAACGCTTGGGGTTAAGCCTGAACCTTGGAAGAAATTCTATTTTAGTCACAAAAAGGGAGAACTAGGTGAAGTAGGCCTTAAGGGTACTTGAATGGGAAAGTTAACACAAAAATTCAGTTGGTAAAGTGGCAAGGAGGCGCCGCTAAGGGAGCAGATAGGTGACACCACAAGCATGTTTGGAGGGAGCAGGTTTGAATCCCATGCTTAGAAAAAGGAGTGTTTTTTTTATATGTGACTAAGGAGTGAGAGGTGGTTTTAATTTGGGACTCTAAAGGAGTAAGTGTGGATTGAGTCTATAGATAGAAAGATGAGGATAGGAGAAAATCATGGGATAGGATAGAGGGGGAAGAGATGGCCGAATGTGGGACTGTGTGCAAGGGAAAATCGGTTGAATGGCTAAGGGTGTGCCGAAATTCCCATTTGTGAATAGTGTGCCGAATTTCATCTTTTCCTAGAGCATAGCTTTCGATTTTTTTTCTCTTCTTCTTTTCTCCTCCTAATTTTGGCAACAAAGGATTGTTCTTCTCTTTTTCTGCCTAAATCGAAAAACTCCTAACTCTACTTTCCTTTCCACTTTCATACCATAGCCGATTGATCTTGAAAAGCCGAAACGCCTAAGCCTCTTTATTTTTCTTTTCGGCTTTCTCATCCAGTTCTTTCCTAATCATTGCCGAATCCTCTCCACTATTAGGCTAGTATCGAAATCTCCTAAGTATCATTCGGATCTACTGTGATAAGGTAAGAGCATTCTCTTATCCCTTTGTTGTTTTCAGTTTTTGGAGACCATAGCCGAATGGCTAAGTTGGTTGTAAGGCCATCATTAGTTTGATGTTTCTATTCACTGATCTTGTGTTTTCTTTGGGCGGTATTTTGGGATTTGAAGGAGATCTAGTCTCCTAGGTTTCTAAGACAGAAATCGACAACTTTCAAATCATACTATTTTTTCGGGATTTCAAGGTAAGGGTTTCGATTCTCCTTAAGAGTTCAACCGATTTCTTTTCGTTATTCATGCCTTAACCTAATGTTTCGTTAAGCAATCGTTATAGTACCTTCTGTCCAAGATCATTCATGGACTCGAATGTCAGTAAATCAAAGGAAGGGGTTGGATCTGTAGTCCCAGCCCCAAAGTTCAAGAAACGTAAAGTGTCTACTGTTCGAGATTGGCCACCAAGTTGTGGGCCGACTTCTGAGGAGAATAGTAGGCAGATAGCCATAGTTTTGGCTAGTGATAGCGTCGACATAGGGAGTGTCGTCTTACGTGTTATCAGGTGTGTAAACTTTCACACACTATAATATAACTGTGCTAACGTTTGTATGGGCTAAAAAAGCCGAAAAGTGGGCTGCATAGACAGTTGTGATACCCTTAGGGGTAAGGCTAGGATTGCTAGGTACGTGATCGTATCGTTTCTTTGCATAGCCGAATGTATGTGTGACAAGATGATATAATATGAGTAGCATGTTGTATTGTTAGGATTTGTATGTAGATCATCGGTATGGGCCTGATATGAAGGGGAAGTGCTTCATTGGTCACGTAGTGATCGGTGGCTTTGCCACGATATATATATACATGTGTTCATTCACTATTTCTTTTGGTCACACTGTGATCGGTGGCTCTGCCACGATGTATATATATATTTGGTCACATAGTGATCGTGTTTATTTGGTCACCTAGTGATCGTGTTTAATTGGAAGCAAGACTATCGTGATGGTATGTAGCGGATGGAGGGTTGATTGTAGAAATCCCACGGTGTGATTGGTTGGTGTGAGTTGGTGTGTAGCGGATGGAAGCACTAGGTTTGGGTTGGGCTTAATGCATTCATATGTTGTTGTTGTTATGTGGGCTCAGGCCCAATGTGTGATTGTGGGTTAGTTGTAGTATATTTAATGTGGGAGGTTGTCCACATTGAGTCTTGGTGACTCACCCCTTTTTTTTTTAACCTTTCAGGTGAGCAGTAACTCATGGATGCAGGAGCCGAGGCAGACTCGTGGAGGCCATGTTTTCGTTTTCTTTCCTTTACTTTTCGACATTTCTTTAAGTCGTTCAAATTTGGGATTTCCATTATGTAATAAGGCCCTTCAAGATTGTATTTCATTTTATATTATTATTTACTGTTTATAACGTACTTGTCACTTCGACAACTTAAATGTTTAAGTTACATTGGAGTTTTATTAAACCAAACATCCTGTTTTCAGAAGCCGACGCAATAATAGAAAAAGTTATCTTCCAAAACGTCGGTTTTTCATAAATTTAACTAAGACTTGGTTTTACTTTACCCTGTGACATACTAGATTCGGTAGTAACGCATGGGCCGGGTTTAGAGTGTTACATTCATAGTCTTTACAAATAAATTGATAAATTTGCCAGTTTACCCGATTTCACTAACTTATTATTTAATCAAGCGATTAATACGATATAGTTATTTAACCCATGAGATACAGTGTGAGATTACACACCTGATTACGGTAAGCACTACACTTTCCTGATCGTCAACATCTAAAAATATTTTTAACGCTCGATTAGATCATTAACACTTATAGTAGATCTACTCTAAAATAAACGGTCTAGGTTTTTACCCTCGAAATTGCGAATAACAACTATTTACCGGTTCTCCCCGGTTGACGGTTCACAACCTAGTGGAAAATCCCGAATCGTTGATGCCTCACGATTGTGAACAACCTTGAATAGTTGATTTTCACCGGATGAGGGTCCACAACCCGATGGAAAATCTCGAATCGCCGAAACAGCCCTTCGTTTGAATCTAGAAGGGATCCCAAATCCGCTCCTTTTTCGATCACCAATCACTACTCCTTTTGATTCGATCTTGTTTGCCTCCATTGTCAAATAAATATTAGTCCAAAATAATATTTCGTTATTATAACCAATTGATCTTATGAGCGAAGTCGGCTTACCACAAAATCCTTACGTTCACAGGATGAAAATCGAGTGATAGAGTCCTTATGATAAAATCGATTAATCAACACTATCTTTAACAAATAAAAAAAAGTAATATAGAACCTTTCGAAAAAATTTCCTTACCTTGAACGATGAAATCCTTTTTCACATGGTCTTCCTATGGCTAGGGTCGATTAAACAATGTAGAAATAATCGGCACTCCACTATACCACTACAAGAAGAAAGGGTTTTGTTTAAAAGAGAAAAGATGATGATTTTGGTCAAAAAGACCCTCCCAAGCCAACATATGAATTTCAAAAATAGAGGAAAAATAAAATAATTGAAAAAGGTGTTCTTACCGATTGTTCAAAGATGACCACTCGAATGAAAAAGAAAGTTCAATGGAAGGAAGGAAGATTCGGCTATAGTGAAAATATTAGAGAGGGAGCGATGTTTGAGAGTTTTTGCAAGAAGAAAAGAAAAGAAAAGAAAAATGCCTTTCAAGATATATGGTTTCGGCACAAAGAGGAAAAGACTTTGGGGAGAAAGAAGGATAATACCGAAATGGTCAAAAATGAAATGGCCAAAAGAAAACAAAATTTTTACCTATTGCTCATGACATATTCGGCTAGGTAGAAGAATTTTGGAGAGGAAAACTATTGATACACCAAAATGCCAAAATGAAAAAAAATTACCAAAACTAGCACCTACCTTACCAAATGCTACCCAAAAATTCGGCCATTCCCCCTAGCCCCCAAAACCGTCCAAGTGCTTGGCCAAATGGTCAAAGTTTAGCCACCCAAACTTTCCAAAACATCTCCCTTGTTATATGCCTTATGTTCCCCCTACATGCCTTTTCCATTTGATTCCTTTCCCTAAGTTCAATCATGCCTTTTCTCTTAGCCATCTTGCCATAAAAATAAAAGTCCAACTTACCATAAGTTCAATGCTTGACCGACAATATGAGGAAGGAAAGCAAAAAAATAAAATTCTCACATGCACAGAAAGGGATTCGAACTCCTTCCCTCAAGGTAACACATATGGCGCCATACCCCTTTACTAATTGCTCATTTTATGCTAGCTTCTTACCACTTTATTACCTTAAGCTTTAAGGTCATTTATTCCATTTCTTTAAAGTACTAAATGCCAATTTTTTTTAAAATCCAAACAAATCTCGAGCCTTCTTAGGACTACCTTAACACACACATTGGATAGTTTAACTAGCTAAGCACCAAAATAATGCAACATATAAAATTAAAATTTTAGGATGTTACAGGAAAAATAAAAATAGAGTTCAAAAGAAAAAGAAACTAAAAATTCTAACAAATAAAAATAAAACAACCGAAAATAAAAATAGAAGTCCAACTGAAAATAAAAATAAGGAAAAAATAAAAGAAAATGAAAGTAGATCAATGATCATCATCGCGAGATGCGTCGGGATCGTGAGGTACAAGATCAGTAAGAGTTGACATATTTGCTACAAAGTCGCATCGATGCTGTCAAACCGCTCAAAGCATCGCTACTCAAAATAGGTGAACCGTTCAAAAAGATCCTCAAGTGCAACGGTAGAAGTAGTGATAGGGTGACTCAAAGGTGGAGAACGAGGTGGATCCTCATGGTGAAAAGGATCATCGTTAGGAAAGTCCTCATGCTCATCCTGAAGGTCTGAATGAGACAATCTATAACGAGAATGGCCCGCTCTGCTCTGTCGCTCAATTATCCTCATATGACTCATAATTGGTAATCCCTGCGGGGTTATTTCTCCAATCCAGTGCAAATGATGATGACTATTTTGGAGAATCAAGGAGGCTAAAATTTCATGCAAGACAAGTCACATAAGGGCCCAAATAGATAGGACCCTTCCTACTGCAATCAGAGTGATGGTGAAATGATAGGGCGATAAAATAGGCAAGATCAAAGGTATGTCGCATCACCATGGTCCAAAGAAAATAAGCATCGAATTACCAATGACTCTGGTGCTCTCCCTCTGACCAGTCAACATGTGTGCCAAGATAGCATGAATATATCGTAATGCCGGAGGTAAGGAAGTAGCCTTCGATCGACTTGGTTCATATGGCATTGTACTCTCAGTAAGCTTTTTCTAGCACAAAAATAGTGAATGATGGATGTATCGGTATAAAATGAGGAACCCCTCGGCACTCATGAACTCATTAGAATAGAGTCCTAAGGTAGCTCTAAATTCTAGGACGCTCAGATAACGTATCGTACCAAAAAGAAATAATGCATGACTCATCATGTCTCGACATCACATGCTACAAAAAATATGGCGAACAAAACTCTGGTGTGAGTTCTGAATAAGTAGGCTCAATGATGGTGAAAAATCAGTCTCATGGAGCTGTATCAATCAGTGTTCGCACTCTATCAGCTAAATGGATCTCCTATAAGGCCTCTTAGTCTATGCAACGTCCTAGACCCAAAGGTCTTTGCCTAAGAAGCTAATATTGGTCCTCATGAGGACCCGGTGGGAACTGTAGATAAGAATGGCGTACGTCGGAGGATAGGCTCGAGGATCAGGTCGCGCTTAGAGTCTTCTGATTTTTGAAGTGGGAACGATGGTCTTAATCTTTCCTCTAGTATTAGTCATGATGTACTAAACAGTGAGATTTGGGGTGTTCGTTGGCAGCAGTGGTAGAGGCGCAACGGTCGATGCAAACAATGGTAGTTGATGAGGTGAGAATGAGGAGGGGAGGATGGTGATAAACGTGGCTGTGTGGTGGTGTTTTGAATGGAATGAAAGAAAAAGGGGGAAAGGGAAAGGAAGAGGAAGGTGGGGAGAGGTTGTTCGCATGGCGACGCAATGGGAGAGGATGAAAGAGTTGTGCGTGTGTGTAGTCGGGGGTGGTTGGACCGAAGATGGAAAGGGAAGAGGGAAAAGCAGGGGTGTTGGTATCAAAAAGGATGCAAGGGGGAAATTGGATAAAATGGGAGGGTTGTGCACGATGGTGTAAGGAGGGGGTGGACGGGGATAAGGATCAGCGTAGATGAGGCAAAACAATGACGAAAGGGGGAGGTTGGCGGCTGGAGGGTTGAGAAAAAAAGATAAAACTTAAAAAATAAAAAGAAAATAGGGTTTTTAAGGGGGACACATTCATGTGAAGGCCTGTGTTAGGCTACACGGCCATGTCACATGCCCGTGTGTCAATTAAAAAATTAATAAAAATGAAGCCCAGTCTCAACATGGTCTGCCACATGCCCTTATGTCACACATGACCGTGCTCCAGGCCATTTGCAATCATCCTTCTCTTCTCCCACACCTGTATGCGAGGCTGTACAGGGCACAACGTCTCACACACACTGTATGACTAGCCGTGGGTCTCACACGGCTGTGTCTCTAGCCCGTGTTACTCACTATTTGAAATAGAATTGAAAAAAAAATTCACCTCAGTATGCACATGGCCTTCAACAAGCCCGTGTGTCTAGGCCGTGTGGCGCACACGACCATATCACCAGGCTGTGTGGATCATCTTAGACCATGTAATAATCGAAATCTAAAAGAACTAAGTCCCAAGACGCACATGGTCTAGGAAACGTCCGTTTGTCCAGACCCTGTGACTCACATGGCCAAGTTTTCAAACTATGTAAGTCTTTAATACAGTGTGTGTCGCAAAATTTTTTTGAAAAAATTAGCTGGAATATGTACACGGCCATGTCGCCAGGTAGTGTGTACCACCTCCAGTCGTGTGGTCCACTATTTTTTTTAATTTTTTTAACAAATTAAACATGCAACAAAATGAATGGAATTAACAAAATTGAAACACTCATGTTGCCTCCTGAGAAGTGCTTATTTAAAGTCAAAGCTCGACTTTCCCTCTTTACTTACGGTTGATTCAGATTTTGATGCAGGGGCTCCTCTCTCTCGATATTAATATCACCTCCAATATAAGATTTGATTTGATTACCATCTACATTAAAAGTGTCGTAGTCAGGATGTGTTACCTCTATTGTGCCATAAGCAAAATAGTTTTTACCACATAATGTCCTGACCATCTCGATTTTAGCTTTCATGGAAACAATTTGAGCCTTGAATTATATAAAAGCACTCGATCTCCCACTATGAATTGTTTGGACTACTTTAAATGAGCATCGTGGCATTTCTTCATTGTTTCTTTGTATAATTTCGAGCTCTCGTAAACATTTGCTCGCCATTTTTCTAACTCATTTAGTTGCAATAGTCTCTTATCACGTGCATGTGTAGGATCGAAATTCAAAAAATTTATTACCCAAAATGCTTTATGTTCAAGTTCTAGTGGCAAGTGACAACTCTTCCCATAAACAAGATTATATGGGGATGTTCCTATGGGTGTTTTATACGCAATCCTATAAGCCCATGAAGCGTTATATAATTTTAAATCTCAATCCTTCCTATTTTTCTCTACGGTCTTTCCTAGGATGCATTTCAATTCTAAGTTTGACACTTCAATTTGCCCACTAGTTTGAAGATTATAAGGGGTAGCTGATCTATGATGTATACTATATTTCTTAAGAATCTTAAGAGTTTGAGGCATTTCATCACGTTTGGAAATATTAACTGTTCTCTGGCATCTATCACAAGAAGTAACATACCTGTTAGCATCTTTGAACAGTATGGGCAAATTAAAACTTGATTCAAATGCCTTATGTGCTGTCTTAATCCCATTTTAATGTCCTCCTGTCGGTCTCGAATGAAAATGGTCCAAAATTTTATTCGCTTCTGGTCTCGAAACACACCTTTGGATAACATGATCTGCATACATATGAAAGAGAAAATGATCCTCCCAAAAGTAGTTTTCACATCAATAAAGAGTCACTTCTTTTGATGATAAGTCAACCCTTTTGGTAAGATGTTAGCAACAAAATGATTTGCGATATCTGCAAACTAAAGGCCTTCAAAATCGGTTACCCCCAAAAGTCATTTATATCATTCTCATTAAGCAACTTAAGATGTGTAACAGCCCTTACCCGTAACTGAGACCGTCACAGGGTACGAGACATTACCTTAGTAAAACACACACCAACATTCATTCACAATCCATAAAAGTTAGTTCAAATTTAAAACTTTTCAACCTTCAACTCAAAATCCTTAATATGGGCTTACAAGGCCCAAAACACACTTTAGAAATGGTTCGAAACCAAACCGAGTTCTTTAGAAGATATCTAGAAAAACTTAGAAAATTCTCATCAAACAGACCACACACCCATGTGGAAGAAGGGACACATTCGTGTGGCATATCACATGCCCGTGTTCCACACCCGTGTAGATTTATTTCTCAATTCAAACCTACAGGGGTTTTCACACAGCCAGACACATGCCCGTGTCCATGGCCCGTGTCCTTCACACAGCCTAGACACGCCCGTGTGCAAAAACCATGACATTCCATTTTTGATGTCATCATCCCCATAGGGTCATACGGCCAAGGAACACACCCGTGTCCTTAGACTATGTGGTGAATTAAATTCCTAAATTTAGGTGCAGACTTCACACGGCCTGGGCACACGCCTATGTCCTATGGTCATGTCTTCTACACGGTTGAGACACACTGTCATGTCTCAGCCCGTGTGGTTACTACTGGGAATTCTATTTTACCAACTTAGTATGCAGGGGCACACACGGCTAAACCACGTGCCCATGGGCCAGACCGTGTGTCGCACATTGCCTAGACACACGCCCGTGTGTCTACTCGTGTGGACAAATACAAGCTATTTACCAAGCCCTTAATGTAACACCCTGAAGCAATACATAGCATGGCCATAAAGCACTTCTAATATTTACTACTTCATCATGCATATATAAATTTCACACATTACTCATTCAATTGTATAAACTTGCACTTCATGAATTTCGTTATCATTGAATAAATATAATTTCGCTAGTTTTGGTCGAATTCAATGACCATTTACAAAATGAATAATTAATCCTAATACCCAATACTTTGGCTAACTAATATAACATATCATAAAATGACCAAGTTCCTATACATGCCATACTCAAAATAATCAAACTTCACTATACCAAAAGAATAACTTGATAGTCTGAACTGAGCTCCAACGTCCTACGATCCCTGAGCTAGCTTGTCAATACTATAAGAGGAATGGAAAAGAGAAAAGTAAGCATAAAGCTTAGTAAGTTTGCGTGAAATAAATAGCAACATATAGGCTTATGATAATATCCATACATTTCATTGAGTAACAACTCAAATTCTCAAACACATTGCCATAACTTACTCGTGTTTACTCTTACGAATCACATATCACATATCGATCATATTTCTCATAAGATACTCACATGTACCTGTATCACTTCATTTCATAACTTTAGTACTAATTTCATCTTCAACATAAACTTAACTTCTTATCCCGTTGAACCACTTGGAATACTTGAGGATACACAATAATCATCATTCACATAAGATGATGCCAATGATATATCCCACATATGGTCCTATAAGGGATCACATCTCGATGTCGATGTCATATCCCAGATATGGTCTTATACGAGTTCGTATATCGAGGCCATGTCCCAGACATGGTCTTACACGATTTTCATATTCGATGCCTGGTCTTACACGATTTTCATATTCGATGCCAATGCCATATCCCGGATATGATCTTATACGAGATCTCAATTCGGTGCCGAGGCCATGTCCCAGACATGGTCTTATACGAGACTTTACAAATCTCATGTCTTGATGATCGTATCCTCTCACTTCCTAAAGTTCATCCGAGACTTTAACATCATAAATTTTCATCATTTTCTCATTGAAACATCATTGATCAATTTCATAGAAATAATATACATCTTCATGAATGTCAAGCATTTTAAAACATAATAACATGATGTTGAATTATTACTCACAAACTTACCTTAGTTCCAAATATGCCAATTTGCAAATCTAGTCTGAAACCTTGCCCTTTCCTCGGTCAAGGTTAATTCCACGTTCTTCTTGATCTATAATAAAAAATCCACTCATTTAATTACCATATAAATCAAGATGTTTTAAAATTTCTACTTTGGCAAATTTACCATTTTGCCCTTAAACTTTCATAAAATTATGGTTTTTCCCTTAGGATCGTAAAATGAAATATGTTCATTTTTCACACACCTGAGCCTAGCCGATTCATATTCCCTCTTATAACAACTCAATATTTCAATCACTACACACATTTACCAACTATCTTACAACCTTTACAAAAAGGTCCTTTTAGGTGTTTTCATGGAAACACCTTTCACAAAAGTTGTTTATTTAACAACCAAGACTCATTTTCTTCCATAAAATTTCAGCAAAAAACACTAATTCTCTCATAGAAAAACCCTAGACTTTTAACCATTTTGCAAAATAGTCCACTCATTAGTTAGACCATGCTACAAGGGTCCCAAAAGTACAAAAATTATCAAGAAAGACCACCAAAATCACTTACTTGCAAGAGTGAGAAGTTTCTAAAATTTTTAAGCTCCAAAACCTTTCTTTGGCTGATATTTTAGTGGAAGAAGAAGGAGAATGAAAAAGATGATAGCCTTTCTTTTATTTTATTCTATTTTATTCAATTAAGTCACCTAATCCACCAAACCTTAACTAATTTAAAATTTTTTTGTCCCTATGGCCGACCATCAGCCTAGACAAGGCCTAATTGCACATTAGGGACTTTCAATTAAAACTCTATAGCTATTTGGCACCACTAGCTTGTAAAATAAAATTTTTGCACTTTATGCGATTTAGTCCTTTTTCGCAATTAAGCATGCAATCACCAAAATTAATGCACCAAAATTTTCATGCACTCATATAATCATGCTATAACTCATAAAATAATATTAAAATAATTTTCTTCGACCTCAAATTAGTGGTCCCAAAACCACTGCTCTGACTAGCCCTAAAATCAGGCTATTACAATTCTCCCCCTTAGGGATTTTCGTCCCCGAAAAATCTTAGCGGTGAAAAGGTTGGGATATTGGTTTCTCATAGTGTCCTTAGGATCCCATGTAGCCTCTTCTACCCCATATCTTTTCCATAATACTTTCACAAGGGCTATACTTTTATTTCTTAACTGCTTGACTTCTCTTGCCAAATCTTAACTGGTTCTTCACCATAAGTCATTTCCAGTTGAATTTCTACCTCTGTTGGTACAATCACATGCAAAGGGTCTGATCGGTAACAACGCAACATAGATACATGAAATACATCATAAATTTTTTCCAACTCAGATGGCAAAGCCAATGGATAAGCTACCGGCCCTATCCTCTTATTAACCTCATACAATCCGATAAAGTGCGAACTCAATTTACCTTTCTGGCCAAATCTGAGAACTTTCTTCCATGGTGACACTTTTAAAAATACCTTATCACCAACTTGAAATTCAATCTCTTTTTGTTTCAAATCCACATAGAACTTTTGCCTATCAGAAAAAACTTTTAAATAATTACGTATCACTTTTACTTTTTCTTCAGTTTCTCTGACTAGACTGACCCCGTGAATCTAATTTTCTCTGAGTTCAGACCAATACAATGGCGTTCGGCACTTACGCCCATACAATGCCTCATAAGGTGCCATTTTAAAACTCGACTGAAAGCTATAATTGTAGGCGAATTCCACTAAAAATAAGTATTTTTCCCAATTACCTTGGAATTCCAAAACATAGCATCGAAGCATGTCTTCAAATATCTGTATTACTCTCTCCGATTGCCCCTAAACCCTAAACCCTTAATCCTAAACCCTAAAAGCCGTACTAAAACTCAACTTTGTGCCTAAGGCCTCTTGCAACTTCTTCCAAAACCGTGATGTAAATCTCGGATCTCTAACCAAAATAATCGACAATAGTACTCTGTGTAATCTCACAATTTCTATAACATACAATTCAGCCAGCTTGTCAAGAGAATAGTCAATGCATACCAGTATAAAATGGGCTGACTTCATGAGTCTATCAACCACAACCCATACGACATCCTTCTTTTATGGTGTCAACGGCAAATCGGTCACAAGGTCCATAGTAATACGGCCCCATTTCCACTCGAGAACGATAATAGGCTGAAGTCAACCCAAAGGTACTTGGTGTTTAGCCTTCACTTGTTGACAAATTAAGCATCTTGATACAAAATCAGAAATATCTTTCTTCATATTTGGCTACCAATACCATTTCTTCAAGTCATTATACATTTTTGTGCTGCCTGGATGTACAGATAAACAGCCATTATGTGCTTCGTGTAAAATTTTTCGAATAAGTTCATCATCTCTTGGTACACGGACCCTATCTCGGAACATTAAGCATCCATCTGAACTAATACGAAAGTCTGAGTCAACACCTGACTCACAGTGAACTCTTTTGGCTTGCAAATCACTATTGTCTTTCTGAGTTTCACAAATCTCTTGGAGAAACATCGGTCTATCTCTCAACTCGGCTAAAATAGAACTATCATTTGACAAAACCATTCGTGTATCCATGGCTCTCAATGTAAACAAGGATTTCCTACTCAAGGCATCAGCGACCACATTCGTCTTTCCAGGATGGTAGTCAATCACTAGCTCGTAATCTTTTATCAACTCTAACCATCTTTTCTGCCTTAGATTCAATTTCTTTTGAGTCATCAAGTACTTTAGGCTCTTATGATCAATGAAAATCTGACATTTCTCACCGTACAAATGGTGTCTCCATATCTTCAGTGCAAATACAATTGTGGCTAATTCTAAGTCATAGGTCGGGTAATTCTTCTTGTGTAGCTTTAACCGTCTAGAGGCATAAGCTATCAACTTGCCTTCTTGCATGAGAACATAACCCAATCCATTCAATGATGCATCACTGTAGACTATAAATTCCTTTCCCGGCTCAGGTTGTACTAAAACTGGATCCTCAGTCAACAATGCCTTTAGTTTCTCAAAACTATGTTGGCACTTTTCTGTCCACTCAAACTTCACATCTTTTTGTAGTAGCCTCGTCATCAGGGTAGCTACCATAGAAAATCCCTTGACAAGCTATCTGTAATAGCCAGCTAGGCCCAGTAAACTCCTAACTCCGCTTATGTTCCTTGGCGGTTTCCATTCAAAAATTGCTGAAATCTTACTTGGGTCCACTCAAATTCCATCTTCCAAAACAATGTGCCCCAAAAATCGACTTCCTGAAGAAAAAATTCACTTTTACTAAACTTGGCATATAATTGTTTATCTCTCAAAGTTTGCAAAACCGTTCATAAATTCTCAGTATGCTCATTCTCATCACGAGAGCAAATTAGTATATCATCGATAAAAACAACAACAAGTTTATCCAAATATGGTTGAAAGATGCGATTCATTAAATCCATGAAAACTGTAAGGCCGTTTTTTAAACCGAAAGGCATGACCAAAAATTCATAGTGACCATACCTCATTCAAAATGCGGTTTTCGGCACATTCGAGTCTTTGACTCTTAACTGGTAATAACCAGACTTCAACTCTATCTTGGAAAACACAGTGGCTCCCTTCAATTGGTCAAACAAATCATCGATCCTAGGTAACGAGTACTTATTCTTTATGGTTACCTCATTAAGTTGCCTATAATCTATACACAACCTCATGGAACCATCTTTCTTTTTCACAAATAATTTACGAAACCTTTATCCTTCAAATCTTGTAACTATACCTTCAACTCTTTCAACTCGGTTGGAGCCATCCTATACAGAGTAATTGAAATAGGGGCAGTACCAGGGGCTAACTAGATCCGAAATTCAATCTCTCTAACCGAGGAAACCTTGGTAATTCTTCTAGAAATACATCTGGATACTAAATACTATGGGCACTGTCTCAATTCTTAACTCAGTCTCTTTGGCATTCATCACAAAGGCAAGATAAGCTTCATATCCTTTTCTTACATATTTTTTAGCAGACATATGAGAGATCACTACAGGCAACCTGTCCTGTTCATCTGATTCAACACGAAGAATATTCCCATTTCCACATTTTAATTTAATAAATTTCCTTCTACAACTTACTATTACATCATGAGCAGTTAACCAATCCACCCCAAGAATGACATCGAATTCATCAAATGGCAATAACATAAGATTAGTCAGAAATTAATGACCCCTAATCATTAAAGGGCAATCTTTGCATACTCTATCAACTAACACACATTTGCTTAGGGGATTTGACACTTTTATCACAAATTATGTATACTCTACATGCATGTTCATACTAGATACTAATTTCATGCAAATATATGAGTGGGTAGATCCCAGATCAATTAAAGCTACAACATGAGTATCATAAAGAGAAAATGCACATGTTATCACACTGGGGAGTTCGCCTCTTCGCGAGCGCGAATGGCATAAGTTCTCGTAGGCGTTCTACCCTCAGATCTTGCAATCTGCTCTCCAGGAGTACTCTTACTACTCGTTCCATTCCCCAGACTTCTCTATGATCTTCCTCTAGCAGTACTTCCAGATCTTACACTCTGAGATTTCTCTTTTTCAACCATCTCAGGGCAATCTCTTATAAAATGATATGGGGATCCAAACTTGAAACAAGCTCTCTCATTTGCTCGACACTCCCCAGGATGATGTCTGCCACACTATGGACATTCCGGTCTACTTAGTCGAGCATTGCCAACACTAGCAACCGAAGTGGTCTGAGCTCTAGTCCCCAAGTACTGTTTACCCTTACATTTATTTGAAAACCCAGCTGAACTGGCTAATCGAGTAGTAAACTCTCTTTATTTCTTGGATGAGGATTGAAATGACTTGCCCAACTGTCTCTTCCTCGAGTCATGAGACTCAATTTTAGCCTTTCTTTTCTCTTTGATCAACTCCTCGACCTTACAAGCTCTATCTACTAACACAACAAATTCTTTTAGTTCTGGGACACCAACAAACAAGCGGACATCCTCATTTAACCCGTCCTTAAACCTTTTACACATAATGGCTTCAGTAGACACGCACTCCTGAGTGTATTTACTAAGCCTTACGAACTCACGCTCATATTCGGTTATTGTCAATCGACCTTGCTTTAGCTCCAGGAATTCTTTTCTTTTCTAGTCGATGAACCTTTGACTAATATAGTTCTTTCGAAACTCTTCTTGGAAAAATTCCCAGTTAACTTTCTCCCTTGGTACAACCGACACAAGGGTGTTCCACTACTGGTAGGTCGAATCTCTTAAGAGAGATACGACACACTTCATACACTCTTCGAGTGTGCAAGATAGTTTATCAAATACCCTAATGGTATTTTTAAGCCAGATTTTTACTTTTTTCGGATCATCATCTTTATTAGCTCAAAATTTCTCAGCTCCTTGTTTATGGATTCTATGAACAGGGGGCTTTTCCCTTTTTACTACTTCCAAAACTTGGGGAGCTACAGGGGTAGGCTGAAGAATTGGTAAGGTGGAGGGGGTTGAGCATTAGGATTTTCTCAAATAAACTCATTATACCAATTACTCATCATATGGAGAAAGGCTTCCTAAGCCTCCGCTCCCTGACCCAAAATCTCCGGTCTACTTTCTCAAAAGTGCGGTCCTTGCGGGGCAGTATTACTAGACATCATCAGATCATCACCGCATTCGGTCGGGATCCATGTACTATATGAAAACATAATTTAAATCGTCAAGAGTCATCACACTATCATTATGTAAATACTCATACGTATGGTATGCATAACTAGACTGATACATATGCTACGTTAGTCCAAGAATTGACTAAACCGTAGCTTTGATACCACTAAATGTAACACTTTTACACGTAACTAACACCGGCACAGGGTATGAGGTGTTACCTTACTAAAGCACATACTAACATTCATTCAAAATCCATAAAAGTTCATTCAAATTTAAAACTTTTCAATCTTCAACTCAAAATCCTTAATATGGGCTTACGTGGCCCAAAACACACTTTAGAAATGGTTCGGAACCAAATCGAGTTTTTTTGAAGATCTCTGGAAAAACTTAGAAAATTCTCATCAAACAAACCACACACCCATGTGGAAGAAGGGACACGCCCGTGTGGCATATCACATGCCCGTGTTCCACACCCGTGTAGATTTATTTCTCAATTCGAACCTACAGAGGTTTTCACATAGCCAGACACACACCCGTGTCCATGGACCGTGTCCCTCACATGGCCTAGACATGCCCCTTGGCTTAGCCCGTGTGCAAAAAACTTGACATTCTATTTTTGATGCCATCATCCAAATAGGGTCACACAGCCAAGGCACATGTTCGTGTCCTTAGACCGTGTGGCGAATTAAATTCCTAAATTTAGGTACAGACTTCACACGGACTGGGCACACACCCATGTCCTATGGCAGTGTCTTCTACACGGTTGAGACACATGGCCATGTCTCAGCCCGTGTGGTTACTACTAGGCATTCTGTTTTGCCAACTTAGCATGCAAGGAGACACATAGCCAAACCACATGCCCATGGGGCAGACCGTGTGTCACATAAGACCTAAACACACGCCCATATGTCTACCTATGTGGACAAATACAAGGCTATTTACCAAGCCCTTTATGTAACACCCTGAAGAAATACATAGCATGGCTATAAAGCACTTTTAATATTTACTACTTCATCATGCATATATAAATTTCACACATTACTCATTCAACTGTATAAACTTGCACTTCATGAATTTCATCATCATTAAATAAATATAACTTAGCTAGTTTTGGTCGAATTCAATGACCATTTACAAAATGAATAATTAATCCTAATACCCAATACTTTGGCTAACCAATATGACATATCACAAAATGACCAAGTTCCTATACATGCCATACTCAAAATAATCAAACTTCACTATACTAAAAGAATAACTTGATAGTCTGAACCAAGCTCCAATGTCCTACGATCCCCGAGCTAGCTTGTCAATACTACAAGGAGAATGGAAAAGAGAGGGGTAAGCATAAAGCTTAGTAAGTTTGCATGGAATAAATAACAACATAAAGGTTTATGATAACATCCATACATTTCATTGAGTAACAACTCAAATTCTCAAACACATTGCCATAACTTACTCATACTTACTCTTACGAATCACATATCACATATTAGTCATATTTCTTGTAAGATACTCACATGTACCTGTGTCACTTCATTTCATAACTTTAGTACTAATTTCATCTTCAACATAAACTTAACTTCTTATCCCGTTGAACCATTTGGAATACTTGAGGATACATAAGAATCATCATTCATATAATACGATGCCAATGCCATATCCCAGATATGGTCTTACAAGGGACCACATCTCGATGCCGATACCATATCCTAGATATGGTCTTATACGGGATCTCATATCGATGTTGATGCCATATCCCAGATATGGTCTTATACGAGATCGTATATCAAAGCCATGTCCCAAACATGGTCTTATACGATTTTCATATTCGATACCGATGCCATATCCCAAATATGGTCTTATATGAGATCTCAATTCAATTCCGAGGCCATGTCCCAGACATGGTCTCATACGGGACCTTACAAATCTCATGTCTTGATGACGGTATCCTCTCACTTCCGAAGGTTCATCCGAGACTTCAACATCATAAATTTTTATCATTTTCTCATTGAAACATCATTGATCAATTTCATAGAAATAATATACATCTTCACGAATGTCAAGCATTTTAAAACATAATAACATGATGTTGATTTATTACACACAAACTTACATCGGTTCCAAATATGCTAATTTGCAAATCTCATCCAAAACCTTGCATTTTCCTCGATCAAGGTTAATTCCACATTCTGCTTGATCTACAATAACAAGTTCACTCATTTAATTACCATATAAATCAAGACATTTTAAAATTTCTACTTTGGAAAAAGTACCATTTTACCCTTAAACTTTCATAAAATTATGGTTTTCCCTAGGATCGTAAAATGAAATGTGTTCATTTTTCACACATCCGAGCCTAGCCGATTCATATTCCATCTTATAACAATTCAAGATTTCAATCAGTACACACATTTACCACCTATTTTACAACCTTTACAAAAAGGTCCTTTTAGGTGTTTTCATGCAAACACATTTCACAAAAGTTGTTTATTTAACAACCAAGACTCATTTTCTTCCATAAAATTTCAGCAAAAAACACTAATGCTCTCATGGAAAAACCCTATACTTTCAAACATTTTGCAAAATAGTCCACTCATTAGTTAGACCATGCTACAAGGGTCCCAAAAGTACAAAAATTATCACGAAAGACCACCAAAATCACTTACTTGCAAGAGTGAGAAGTTGCTGAAAAATTTTAAGCTCCAAAACCCTTCTTTGGTTGATATTTTTGGTGGAAGAAGAAGGAGAATGAAAAAGATGATAGCCTTTTTTTTTTTTTATTCTATTTTATTCAATTAAGTCACTTAATCCACCAAACCTTGACCAATTTAAAATTTATTGTCCCTATGGCCGGCCATCACCCTAGACAAGGCCTAATTGTAAATTAGGGACTTTCAATTAAAACTCTAAATCTATTTGGCACCTCTCACTTGTAAAATAAAATTTTCGCTTTATGCGATTTAGTCCTTTTTCGTAATTAAGCATGCAATCACCAAAATTAATGCACCAAAATTTTCATGCACTCATGTAATCATGCTATAACTCATAAAATAATATTAAAATAATTTTCTTCGACCTCAGATTAGTGGTCTCAAAACCACTGCTCTGACCAGCCCTAAAATTGGGCTGTTATAAGATGGGGTTTCTCGAGTTTTGAGAGGTGGTCTGTTTGAAGATTTTAGCCCTTT